>CAWYPQ010000543.1:0-38783 GCA_963965965.1 Trididemnum nubilum | reverse complement strand
CACAACTGAATTACACATAACGGCTTTATTTTGCTGCGAAAATATTTGACTTTGAATTTAATTCTTTTACTAAAGCCCGATCCTGATTTAATTTAACTTGTGGGAAAGACATGAAAATCGTAAAAGCAATACTTGAATAAGTAAGGCCCGTTCTACACTGGACATAAAATTGTGTGCATACAAACGTAGCTTTAGTTTATTTTCATTACTTGCTATTGTCATCAAGGTTTAGGATGAAAGCTGAACCCCGCAGAAACCATTTCTGTTCCGTAATGGTTTAACTGCGATTAAAAATTACCTAGCATTAGCCTTGCATTAGCAATGCAATTAATAAATTGCTTAAATCACGTCAGTAATACGAACTTTTAATAAATTGATAAATTAATAATACGAACTTTTAATGCAATTAATAAATTGCTTAAATCACGCTTAAATCACGTCAATAATACGAAATCACGTCAATAAAAGAAGTTTCGGAAACATGTAGCTCTGCTTCAGCATTCAATTAATTTCTTTGATAAGTTTTGATTTAAGTCAGGACAGAAGCAGCTTTGTTGCATAATTAAAAGGTTAAAAACATCTCCAACAACTTGATTGTTTTGAGACTTAGAGACCGGACCGTGACTTTTAGGCATGGACGTTTAGGTGTGAGACGTTTAAGCGACAGGATTTTAAGCGTCGAGACTTTTATTCGCCAGTGGTAAAAAAAATTTTTTTGCAAAAAAATTTTTTTTCAAAATAAGTATTTTTTCAAAAAAAAATTGTTTTTAAGAACAATGTACTGAGAAAATTAATAAAAGCTATAGACAGTATACAAAGTCTTATAGAGATTTAAAGATTTATTCATTGATTGATAAATTGGTTAAGATGCTTGTTTGAAAATTTTTATCACTGGTGATGTTTGTCCTTTTGGCCTTGCAAGCTTTACTGATGAGCCCTGAGATTGGGCGAAGCAGCTGTCTAAGGCATGCTATTGGAAATTATTTTGCATTGAACTATTAGAACTATCTCTTGTAATATTGCGGTTACCTTATATTTTTGGGAGAAAAAAAATTGTGTCATGATCTGGTTAATTTACGATTTTTTGCCTTTTTACGCTCATGTTCATTCCTGTAGTTCTAGCTAAACTGACGAGGAATAAAAGGCGAATGTCGATTCCGAAACAGTATGTCTTAGGCTGTTGATCAAAGGTTTGATTGTGCCTATTAAGACTCTGTATACTGTCTATAGCTTTTAAAAATTGTTTTGTTTCAAATTATAGATATTTTTTAAAAAATAAAAGTTTTTTTCAAAACGTTTTTTTTTCAAAAACAAAAGTTATGTGAGGGTAATTAGGTGGTGAAAAATGCATTTTAAATAAAGTTCCAGAAAAGATATTTTAATTTTGGGAACTTGAATCATCACTCAACATGCAACCACAAAGCAGAATAAAAAATGTTAAACTATAGAGGATGGGAAACTTGAATGCGAAACCGTGCATTTTCACAAAAACACCTTAATTCTGTATTAGCTAGTTACGTTTTGTCAAATTTGACAGCATTTTTGAATTCCTTGGCCTTGAAAACATATACATTGACACTTTGTTGAACAAAACCGGTCAAGAAATGAGGTTTCCAACCACTTTTAATTATTTGTAAGTGTGCGCGTTACCGCCACTAGCGGCAAATAAGCAAAACTTCAATAGTCGATAACTCCAAAACTAAAGATAGAAAAAAAATTCCTGCTACATGGTGATTTATAGACAAAAGTTTTAAATCATGTGAATATGAACAATTTTTAAAATTTAGTGGTGTACGACATTAGATGAATCATAATGGAATGATCCCAAGCAGTAATTGGTTGGAGAAGGATCGATGAGAGAGCGTCATTTATGAACAACCTTTAAGTTGACAACGAATTCTTTTTGTCGGCAGTGGGAGGGGTTAGAAGTTCTGATAAAAAGGACATTATTGAAGAAAATGCAATAAGAAATGAATTTTTTGTAAAACTTTTTTCGTTTTCCTTTCATCTATCTGCTTTTGAAGTCACTTTCATCAAAACTTCTCCCCGCCCAGTGCCGATAAAAAGTATTCATTCTCAACTTAAAGGTTATACACAAATGACGCTCTTTCATCGATTCTTTTCCTGCGCTTTCAATTCTGACGATTCTTCTTGACAAGCGTCAGATGAAAAGCTTCAAAAATATAATCACGGTAAAAATTTTGTTTCAAACGTTTTTGTTTTTTTGTTTTTTGTTTGGAAAAACGCTTTATTTGAAAGAAAAAGACGTTTTTGAAAAAAAACTTTTATTTGAAACAAAACAATTTAAAAAAAAAAAATTTTTTTTGAAGTTTTTTTCGAAAAATTTACGCCAGTTTTACTGATTAAAAATCGACCAAGCATAAAATGAGTCTTAATAATAAAAACATTGCAATGATGAGAAAAAAAGATATTCAGCGGACTGGCGAAAAATTTAAGCGGACCGGGACCGGCAGTTGGGAACCACTGCGCTAGACAACTCAAGAATGGCAACATAGAAAAGGCCATGAAAACTCCCTAATTACAACTACTGTACGTTGAAATTGATTACAAAGTATTACAAATGCCGTTCGTTGAAAACTTACAAATACTGTACGTTGTGCCATCCCATGTATGCAAATTTTAATTTTTTTCATGCTGAACCTAACATTGTTCTAAATTGTTTTTAAACTCTTAGGAAAAATGAGCCTCGTAATCCTATAAACTTTTTCTAATCAAAAAATTGTTGTTTAGACTTAAAAGTGTGAAAATGTCCACGAATCACAAGTAAACTACACGATAAATAGCCATAGGCGTCGATTTTGGGAAGGCCTAGGGGCGGCGCCTTCTCGGATCTGACACTAAAGGGGGCGAAATATGTCTGGCTCCCTCGGTTCTTTGGCAAGTAATACCTGCTTGGCAGCAAAAAATCCGAAATTCCGGACTGAGATAAAACCAGAACTCTGTAGAGACCTTTTTTTGGTTCTCATCTGAATTTGGGGGCAAAATTCCAGAGAAACTTTGCAAAAACATTTTTCCCCCTCGGAATTTGCTTAGTCAACAAAAATCGACGCCTATGTACATAGCTGTGCCCTTACATAACAACTTGTAGTATGCAGATCACAACTTCAGTGCTTTTGATCTCACTTGCATGACTGCACACATCGAAATTCAGCTTCAATGTTGCTGGTGCCTAAATCAAAGTATTTGATTTTAAAAACATTTGTCAAAATGTAAAATAATTCAACATGGCAGAATATAGGAAAAAAAAATAATATTTAGAATATAAAATCAAACAATAGTGTAGTTGATGTTTACAAAATAAACCCGTCTTGTAGTAAATCCAAAGCTATCTGATTTACAAAGTGACGTTACACAGAACTTCTGGTTTGTTTTAAAGAACCCAAAGCATTCAGCAAAATGAAATAAAGTAAAATATTGTCAACGATGCATCAAACTAACACCAAAAACTTTTAAAAGATAAAAAATTTTTGCAATGATCTTGAAAAAAAAATGGTTTTCACAAACTTACCAGGATTGGAAATTAAAATATTGCTTTTGTAGTTTTCGGATTTGAAAAAATTGTATTTTTTTCTGTTGCTGTCTACAAAAACCTCATGATCTATCAGGTACGAATATTAATCTTAATCAATAAACAAATACTTCATCATTAAACAAAAGTCTACAAGAACTGATATTTGCTCTTTTTCAATGTTATTGAGCACTTTTTGGAAACATGATAGCAAGAAGAGCTTTGACATATTATAGAAAAATGAACAACTTTACCCATATTGCCATGCACTAACATTTAACACATAATTACACCATAAAGCTCAAAACCAATTCCTTCTAGTAAATTAAGTGCTTCATGCAAATTTTTTTGAGTAAAAAAAAGAGTCAAAATTTTCTGTATTACACGTTATACGCCCTGATAAGCTTTGTATCAAAAGATTCGAGATAATACCTCAGTTCTCAGCTTTTACTAATTGTTTTGTTTTTAGCGGTAGCATATTTTTGAATGTTACTAATTTTTGCTCTCATATACCAACGGGCGCAGCCAAAAATTAAAAAAAAAAGGGAGAGATGGGGACAAATTTCTTTTGTTTATGGACTAAGTATGGAAAAGTTTTAATTTAGGCAAATCCTAACAAATTAGAAAGTTTTAGCGATTACAGGCAGAGGTTCTGCCATTGTTTATGCAGCAGATGGATTAAAAATAAATAAAATAAAGTGTTTTTTCCTGGTTTTACAATTTTATTTTGTTTGGTGATGCACCAGCGAACGAAAAAAAACGCGTTTTCTTTCTTAATGCAGGCCATACAAGAAAATTGCAGATTACCGCTATTTTTGAGGCAAGCTGGCATAATATTATTTCAACTTTCAAATGCAGTAGGTCTATTTATTAGGGAGCGGTGAAAAAACCAAATCTTTGAATTTCAAAAAGTAGTGTTTGTATAAATACCCAAATGTGGCGTAAAAGCCATTGGAACCAATTTTGAGATGGTGTACCCTCTAGTGGCTGTGCGCATCTGTCGAATGCAAGAAAAATAGCTAATTTGACTCTATCTCAAGAACCGCTTAAGCTAGAAACCTGGTGTTTGATTTAAAAGATGCAGAAGCCGCGCTTTTTATATCCACTCTACCAGAACTTTTTTTTCTAAACTGCTTCAAAAAAAAGTTTTAAGCAAACTACATTTTTTTTGATGGAAAACATACATTTTTGCATATGGAATAAGAGCTTTCTTTGAAATTTTTTTGTATGTTCTATGTTGTTGCTAATAACAAGAAATATTTCAAGTCAGATTAATATATAACTTGAAAATGGCATCTTTGGATGTGTCACATCATCCCTGAATTGTAAAGAACTGACTAAAGTTAACATAGATGCAGCAAGTAAATACACATGCAATACCAAGCTCTGATTGCAGTTAGGCCACTTTTAGATTGAACTTTTCGTAAGTGCAATTATCCTCAAAAACGACTAACACAAAATTTACCTTGTCTTTAATGTATCTTACTCACTTTACAGCAAATTAGAAAAGATTTGTCAAAGAAGGTAATGTACAGACTGAAGTACATTTTGTGGTTGTGTTTTTTAGGCAAGTTGCACTAAAGGAAATATGAATCTAAATAGTAATGGCAATTGTAAAAAAAGAGTAAAAGATTGACTGCTGAAAGTTGAATTTAATTTCTGCATTACCTCAAAATTTTTATAAACTAAATTTTGAAGTATTGCGATGCTGAATTTAAAGTAATGTGTAAACTCGTCTTGTTTATCAGGTGAAAATACATCAGTAGCTTGAGTTGATTTATGTTACATTAGACTATAAAATTGAGGCTAAAAAGAACCATGTTTACGAAAAGATGATCTTATTCTGGTGCCACCATAAAAGAATGCTGGGTGGAAAAGTTTTTGAAGCTGCTACATCATTTCTACCACAAAAATTGCCAATAAAAAGACAAGCAATTAAGTGAAAGCTGAGTTTTCCTGATTATAGAACACTTGCGGCAGCAAGGAATGTTGCCCAAGTAGTGTATGAAAGATAGATACGTTGTAATATCTACCCATCTTGTGGCTGGACATTACACGATAGTGACCATATCCATCTTTCATGCACTTTTTGGGCAACATTCCTTGCTGCACCAAGTGTTCGATAATCAGGAAAATTCAGCATTTGCTCAATTATTTGTCTTTTTATTGGCAATTTTTCTGGTGGAAATGACATAGTAGCTTCAAACTTCTCCACCCAGCATTCTTTTATGGTGGCATGAGAATGGGATTGTTTTAGCTTTAACATGGTTCTTTTCAGCCTCAATTGTATAGTCTAATGCTACATAAATCAACTACAACTACTGTAATATAACCACTTGATAAACAAAATGAATATACCTATTACTTTAAATTTAGCTCCTAATTACTTTAAAATTTAATTCACAAATTTTGAGGTAATGCAGAAATTAAATTCAACTTTCAGCAGTCAATCTTTTACCCTTTTTTTACAATTGCCATTACTATTTAGATTCATATTTCCTTTAGTGCAACTTGCCTAAAAAACACAACCACAAAATGTACTTCAGTCTGTACATTACCTTCTTTGACAAATCTTTTCTAATTTGCCGTAAAGTGAGTAAGATACATTAAAGACAAGGTAAATTTTGTGTTAGTCGTTTTTGAGGATAATTGCACTTACGAAAAGTTCAATCTAAAAGTGGCCTAACTGCAATCAGAGCTTGGTATTGCATGTGTATTTACTTGCTGCATCTATGTTAACTTTAGTCAGTTCTTTACAATTCAGGGATGATGTGACACATCCAAAGATGCCATTTTCAAGTTATATATTAATCTGACTTGAAATATTTCTTGTTATTAGCAACAACATAGAACATACAAAAAAATTTCAAAGAAAGCTCTTATTCCATATGCAAAAATGTATGTTTTCCATCAAAAAAAATGTAGTTTGCTTAAAACTTTTTTTTGAAGCAGTTTAGAAAAAAAAGTTCTGGTAGAGTGGATATAAAAAGCGCGGCTTCTGCATCTTTTAAATCAAACACCAGGTTTCTAGCTTAAGCGGTTCTTGAGATAGAGTCAAATTAGCTATTTTTCTTGCATTCAACAGATGTGCACAGCCACTAGAGGGTACACCATCTCAAAATTGGTTCCAATGGCTTTTACGCCACATTTGGGTATTTATACAAACACTACTTTTTGAAATTCAAAAATTTGGTTTTTTCACCACACCATGCCATTTATATTGTAACAAATTAAGAACAAGTAAGATGTACAATTCCCAAACCCCTACTGTAAATATTAAATTTTTGACAATAATGAAAAATATACCAACCTCTTTAAATTCAGTTCAGGGGGTTCAGGACAAGAGCACTTGGGACATTGTTTCTCAAAATGAATGATGATTCAATGACAATATGACATTGAATGGATTTGAGCCATCATGACGCGCTTCGTCCTTGCTAATGGGACTCTTCAGGCTACAAAGGTCAATTTTGTTTTGTCAGCCAAAAACAAACATTATGTAATTGGAATCGGACCCCCTTACCGTTTCTAGGCTATATGTCTTCCAGCGCAATATTGCTACTCCAAAACTTATCGCCTCCAACTTACTGAGCACCATTACACAGTAGGCTACTCACTCACCACTTAAAACCTCTAAAAGCTACCACTGGTAAAATCTACTACCTCTTACCAAAATCTACAGACTAGGCCTACCACCGCCAACATTGCAATTTGGTCTGAATCAAGTTCAATCTGAAATAAATTTAGAAATTAATATCGGTACCAAACAATAGCTCATTACTGTCAAAAAATGCAAAACTTTGCAAAACATTACGTACGAAGCTATATGGAATGGAAAATTTCAATAAGAGACCCCAACATTATTCCAATTAAAACCAACCTATTTAGATGTAACTTAATTGTAGATTCCAGTTGCTGGCTTGCAAGCTTGATGACAATCACTAAGCAGTAACATAATAGGCAATTGCATGTCCCAAGAAATTTCTATAGTTTTGTTAAACAAATTAGTAGCATCAGCCTACAATGCCAAAATCGTAAAGCAATCAATGGTGAAACAAGCAATAACTTTCATGTCTATGATGACACTCATTTATTGTTTCAAGCAGATTTATTACTGGAAATTATCATATCAATTAGAAATCAGTTCAAACTTGCAACTTTTGTTTTATGTTTTTAAATAGACTTCAGTTTAAAGCTGAATTCAAAAGACTACCGTACTTTTTGTACATGTCTACTGCGTTTGTTTTTCTGCTTTTTGGTACCTATCTTCTTTTTCTAGGCTACTCTACTTTAATTTTTTTACAATTTTACCAAATTACCAAAAGTTCCAAAAACTTGAACAAGTAAAAAATAGATTAAATACAAATTTCATTTACTTTTTGAGTAGCCGAGCTGCTAATGTCCCATAAATCTTAGTGTTAGCTCTCTGCTTTTTTAGAGTTTTACAGCATTTTTAATTCTCCACCTGTCTAATGAAAGACTATAGTATTTATTTTATATTTAAACGTAATTCATATCATAAAATCTAAAGAATACAGTGCAGTCTTTAGGACACTTCCAGATTCAAATAAATTAATTGATGTAGTTAAATTCATTGATAAAATTGCTGACAAGCCTAATTGTTACATTTAACCCCTCACTAACTAAGCCTGCCCCACCCTTCCAAACAAAAACTTCTACCAGCAGAATTCAAAGCACCAGGCTACTGAGACTGAATTTGCAATTGGCTACTAGTCTTAACTTATGTTAACCATACTACGACATAGGCCAATTGCAAACAGACCTAATGAACAAAACAGTAGGCCTAACCTATAAACTAACATGGTTAGTTACTGTAATTTCTACAACCATAACAGTTGTTTAGCACAATCACTAACGTACCGTACCAGTATGGCAGTGAAAGCTTCATGTTGTCCTTTTCAAATAGGCTAGCCTGCCGGTACCGTTATCTATCAAACGCCATAGGCCTATCTTGCTATGATGCAGCCTTTCTGTGAGTTAGCTACACACTTTGCTTACGTTATGCTTCCATAACTTACAATTCATAACGGTGCAAACCTGTAACCTACGAGAATACAAACAAGTAGCCTTGTTACAAACAACTCTTGTTTGCTGATAGCTGCATAGGATACCGGTACTGAAACTAGTAAAGCTGTGAAAGCATCTTAGGCTGCTAGCTAGAATTTACCGGTAACCTATGGTAGCATACATGGCTGTATTTAACAAAGTTTATTGTTGCAAAGCAAAAAATTCAAAGGAAGCTAACCTCTGCTACCAGTAGGCCAATTTCTGTTCCAATCAGTTTACAGGATTAGGCTATGCTATAGCCTAAGGAAGGCAGTTTTTAAGCTAGGTCTACTAGTAGCCTACTTAGTAGCCTATAAACCAGCCAATGCTTTACATATTTACTGCTTAGCCTAAAACTATCTCATTATCCACATTGGCAGTCTCCCATCTCCGATTTTATTGCTTGCATTTAAAGTAGGCTACCCTAGGCTACGTTATTTTCTGCTGCACTCTTTTTCTTTCGCATTGTACTTGGTTTAATGATACAAACACAAAGAATAAATTCGTGCTTATCCAAGCATGAAATTTGACCGGATACCATTTTTCAAAATTTTGTTCAAAAATGTAAGTCGCAAAAGTGTATATTTTTAAATTATCCGCTTAAAGAGCCAAAATATTTTTCAAATAAACCATCAAAAACTGTTTTTTTAAATGCGCTATTAAAACTTGGTAGATACATATCGTTTTCAAAAATGAAACACAATTTTTTCTGGTGTCGCCTAAACCAGTATTTGATGAAACGACGATCTATACAATCTTCAAAATGGTGACGTAATAACTACGTAACGTCGTAACCTAACTTTACGCAAACCGTATCAATTGATAGGGCTTGAGCAGGGCTTTAACTCTAGCTTAGTATTTCTTAGTTGTTTCATCCAAATTACTAGAATTTAACACGCAAAGTTTAAGGCGACACGAATTTGTCGCCCTAAACTCAGTGTCGCCTTAAACTATGTCTCATAACATCAACTGTCGCCCTAAGCATGGAGTTGTGAAAATATATAAATATAGATATAGGGGCATTGCGTCATGGCCCCTTCTCCTTTGGGCCACGGCACAAAGCAAAAAACTGCAAAATATACCTTAAAATCGCGTAATCAAATTATAATCAAGCATTCATATGGAAGAGGCTTACGCTATTTGGCATTTCAGCATCGTTTTGATCAGCTTGAGAGTAAAAGTGGCGCAGATTTCAGATTTTTTAGTACATGCCAAAATCTTGCCGCTTTGAAAAGTTTTTTTGAACTTAAATTTACCACACTCTACTCTGGGCAAAAAAGACATAGCTGTTATTTTTTTTTTATATCTAACTAGCCATGGTTTGTTTTGAAGTAGCAGCATTTCTACTAACTGATGAGGCACATTATATTTAAATATTTTCTAGCCACTGTTATAACAGTTTAGTGTTTGCTGCTCGGCAAATTGCAAATAATATGTCACCAACAGCTAAAAAATTGTAACTTTTTTTCTTGGTCTTAACCAAAATATCATTAGAAAGAACTCCTAACAATTCATCTTGTGCCCTTCAATCGGTGCCGTAGTTACGGAAGGCCAACCCTAACCACTGCTTGTACCCCTCCATTTCGGTTTATTCAGAACACGTTTTGGAGCATCACGTAACGATATGACAACAAGCAATAATGGAAAAAGGTTCAACAACATTGAAAGATAATTCTCGTTTGAAGTTTACGTGATTCTTAACGAAATTGCTAGCCACCAACTGCAGTACAGAATTGAGACGCAATTATCCGTCTCATTAACACGCCTTCACGGAATAGCGTCGGAAAATAGGCATGTAGCCTTTAGAATCATTAGTGGTATTTTGTTGGTGATTATAACCTTAAACAATACTTAAATTTTTTTTTTAGCCATTTAGAAAATGTACTCCCAAAAACAAGCGCTTAAACGTGTTTTGAACTTGACTTGAAGTATAAGGGGGGCTGAAGGGACTAGGCAATTTAATTTTTTCAATGACTTAAATTTTTTCAATTTACTGTAGTTATTTGTATGTCCTCAAGAACGTGCGAAATGTGATTGAAACGGCACTAAAATTGCTATTTTTATCGAAAAATCACCCAGTGTCTGGGGGCTCTGTCCTCAAGCCCCCTCTGTGATACATTTAATTTGCATCGGTTTGTTTAGCATGGGCCTTAAATTAAGCAATTTACGTGCAAAAAAAATTAACTTTTGGTTCAAGCTTCCTCCCTTTCACCAAAATCACGGTTGCGTTTCTAATCGCATTATGGCTTAAAAAACGTGCGAAATGTGATAGAAATAGTGTTAAAATCGCTATTTTTTGCCGCAAAATCACAAAAATCACCCAGTGGCAGGAGGCTCTGCCCCCAGGCCACCTTTGTGATACGCTTGACTTGCAGCGGTTTGTTCAGTACGGGGCCTAAATTAGACAATTTTTGTGCAAAAAAAAAACAAACTTTTGGTTTAATCCCCCTCCTCTTAGCAAAATTCTGGTCGCGCTTCTGGTTCCATTTATTGCTGCAGACAGATTTTCAAGCGATCGTATAGGCCGCACACAAAACGAGCCAGTAAACGCTGCCGAGTCTTTCTCAGACGTGAATACAAATTTTTAAAAAAAATTTGAAGCTGTGAAATATCAGTTTTTATGTGCAGAAGATCAGTATACTTTAGTGCTTCCCCCCACTTTCGGCTAGTGCCCCCTAACTTCGTTTGGTCTGGCGACGGCACTGCCTTCATTTTTTTTTTTTTTTGTTCTGCTCAAAACAGGTTTCTCAAACCGAAACTAAACCTAAAAGGTCTCAAAATAGAGTTATTTTTGCAAAAAACGCAAAAATTTTTTTGCGTTTTTTTTGGAGACCCCCGTCCGGAGTCGCAAATTTTATCACCTCACCCATGGCCCCCCTCCCCCTTTTAAAAATTTTTCATTACATGCATCGAACAGTGAACAAGTACATTTTGAAATTTACCGGTCGGGTCGAGAAAATTCTGACCGGTTCCATCTCTGCCACAAACCCAAAAAAAACTTCTAATCCTTGCATTTGAGATGCAGCTGGTGGCCAAAAAATGTGCGATGTGCACGCATCTTTAAGTTCAAGCGGGCAAATTGGTTTCAAACTAAAAATGTAATAGGCATATTACAGTGAAATTATTGCAAAGACTGTAGTTGTGTAAGATACAAGCTTATAACTTGGGCCATTTTTATTTAGACCTAAAATAAATTAATTTGGCGTTTATTTTACATTTTGACTTAAACCGTTTTGGCCATATTAAGCTCCGAATCTTGGTAAAAAAAAGTTTTGTAATTAGCAATTCACGAATTCACGTAAGGTTGAAGACAGCAATCTTCTTCACTTTTCACTAACATTTAGACTGAAATCTTTATCAGTCATTCTTATGATTAAAGCACCTAAGCCATGCAGGACAAAAACCTGTAAATCTGCACATCTTTCCATGTCAACCACACTTTTTTTAACCAGTAAACTTTGGATTGAAATAGGCTGTTCTTGAATTTTTGGCCTCATTTGTTTTTAAGTTTTTATTAGAACATAAATTGACACAATTTCATTCTCGCTTGGTAAAAAGTCATGTTGTTGCGTAAAAGTTTTTTCGACTGCTAAAGCTGTGAAATCAAAACAGTACAGTCCCAAAAGATTTCAAAAATCTTGTTATTTTGTTGTAATACATGGTATTTGTATAATAAAAACGGACCTTTTGATTTTTAAATTTGGACACATACATATAGCGTTCTAATAATAATTATGTTATCCATGCCGAGGCTAGCATTTTTAATTTAATCTTAATTTTAAAAAACAGTTTTGTGTTATTATAAAATCATTTTTATACAGAAGTTAACCCAGACAACATTGTATGGTGGCATACCGGTATATCAATTATTTGCAAAAGTTTGAGTAGCAAAACTTCATTCAAAAATGCATAAAACTGCTCATAAAGTTTCATTGGAGCTCAAATATTCGGAAAAATAAAAAAAAAACTTCGTTTGCTTTTGAAAAATAATTTTTGATTACATACAATTTTGACCTAACCCAAAATTTAAACTTTATTTTGCTCTATAAAAACTAGCTAAACTGGCTCCAGAGAAACCGAAACCAATGTTGGTAAACGTTCGATGATATAATAAAGCTCTGAAAAAATTTTGACTTTATTGACTTTTGCGGGCCCTATCTATAACTGTTTTACTTTTCAAATATTCGCAGAAGAAACAAACAAAGAAACAAAAACAAAAAAACAACACATTGCAGCGTGGTTTTTGATTCTTTAAAAAAAAAAAGTTAATAGTTTACTAAATATGTGCAACTGTACTCTGTACATGTACATAAAAGCGCATTTAACCATATTAAAAAAAAAAAACGGAAAAAAGAATCTTAAAAAATAAGTTTACCAACATGACCCCATTGCGATTCTTGCAACTCATCAGGTTAAGAAAGTCTTTAAGGGAAAAAAGTTTATATTTTCTTCTTAGAAACCAAATTACGGTCATATTCTTTCAAGTATATGGCGCAATAAATGAGTTTTGCAAATTTCTCCTAATTCGAGTCTTGATGAATTAGTGGAACAGCTGCTGTTTGAATTTAGAGAGGTTGATGTTTTCCTAAAGCGTATTGACCGCCATGAGCCATCGAAGCAATCGGGATCAAGATCAACCTTTAGTGCTTTAGGCGAAGTATCCTAGCTACAGGGTTGGAAATCGATAATAAAAAAGTAAAGAATAATCGATATTCGATACTTCAAAAAAATTGTAAAGAATTGGCCATTTCGATAATGAAAAAAAAAAGAATAATTGATAATGGAGTCAAAAAGAGTGTCAACATATTTTGACATCACGACTTTACAACTATCATTAATTGTCACTGCCACAAGCAAAGAAACATGTGCTTTACTTCCCATAATTATCAATTGTCACTTGCCTAGGCCAAAAGGTTCAAAAATTTCTTACTTACTAGGCTATTAAAGTACCAGTATGGCACTAGGTTATTCAATCGCCCAAGCTTTAATAAAATAATTGGCTACCTGGAATAGAAGCTACAAAACTTTGTATTAGAACATAGAGGTTTTATAGAAAATGTGAATGTTAAGCGTACCACTAGGCTACTCGGCAAACAATAGCATTTGATAATGGCTTGTAAAATACCAGTAGGTCTCCGCCAAATGAGAACAACTGGGACAGCCTACACATGTGCGTGTCACCTTTACCATGTTGATGTTGAGATAAGCACTGATTATAGCATCTGCCTCGCAGTCATCAGTCTGCGAACCTGGGTTCACTACTACTACTACCTCACTACCTCAGTAGGCTACCTGACAACCTGGTAGAGAGTCTTGCAAAAACTTCAAAAATTGGTATTGATAGCTTTCCTCTTGACATTCCAGACCTAGATTTAAGCTGCTATGTGTCATTGCCTTACAATTTTTGTCATTGCCTTACAATTTTTGCATACCTAGATTTAAGCTGCTGTCTGGTGATAGGAAGACAAATATACACAACAACTACAGTTTTACTGCAATGTGCCATTGCATCTTAGTTTATCAATATTTTGAGACCTATAACTTAAAAATTGACTTTTGTCGAAATTTTGATTTTTACCAGAGCCACTCACCAGTTTAGATATGTTCATGTCGCGCAGCACACGCATTACAATGGTCGGCTCCCCTTCGTTCGGTCGAGCTCGTTTTGAAGCTCCTAGCGTTCTCAATACGGACAAAATATTGCGTAATCCGAAGTCGTAATGGACCTGAAAAACAAGTTGGTTGTCATTAAACAAAGCAGAAATAAAACCAACCTGTTGGTCGAGCGGGTACATCAATCGCCTTAGTCAAGTCAAGTTTATTACACCATACGCTTAAAAGTACGCAGGCAGGAAACAGCGATAAGACCATGCGGTCATCTAGGTCAACTGCACCTTTTAGCAATACTTAACAGTAACAGGCATCAACTTAACCTAGACATGGAACGTCCGCAAAAAAAAAAAAGAAGTCAAAACGTCATAAGCAAATAATAACACTAACAGTGTTGCCAGCTTTGCACTCAGAAAAACACGCACACACACACTCGCACAAAACCTGTCTTTTACTTCAGAAATTGAATTACTTTGACATTCGACATTGTTAAAAGCTCAACTTGTTTAGTATAGATGTACTGTCTGTATTGTGACCTACTCATGAAAAGCACATCAAATACAATGGAAGTACAAAAGCAACAATAAAAAGTCAACAATATCGCAAAACTAGTGACAGTCAGATATTTCTCGTAATTAAGCACATCAATTGTAACTGTGTATTAGCTTATTTTTACAAAATTTCTTAAATTTTATGAAAGAACATTGACGATATTCTTGCGTAATATTTTTCCTTTCGTTCAAACCGAGATGATGCAACGTTTTTCCCTGTTTCAGTGCCGAAAAAAGTTGGAAAGTACTCATTTCTAGTTTTTTGTTTAGTACTGTGGTTACTGGTTATGTATGTTTTCGAGTTTGATAAAATGGTTGTTGAAAAAATTTGGTAACATGTTATTGCTGTACTTAAACATAAATTTGGCGCACTCGAATTTGATCATGTCTTTGAGCTTCAAAACTCTAAACCTGGAGTATAATAAATTCGTTTCATAACGACGGGGACGAGGACTACAGAAAAAAGGGAGACCTTAGTTTTAAATTTCGGCGTGGTCACATTGGAAGTGGTGTTTTCCGATGGCTTGTCGCCCAACCTCAGCGAAATTAATTCAAAGTTGAGTTGGCAAAAGCAATAACGTGCAGATGGACCCCGCCAACTCGTTACACGCGTTTGCATAATACAACATGTATAATCAATACTTGATATTACACTAAGAGAATTTTTTAGAACTCCATCAGTCTTTCTTTGGCGGAACACATCTGCTCCTATAATTTAGTTTTGGTAAATTCGTTCTTCGTCATCGCTCTGTTTTTAAACTTGGGCCTGTAATGTGATTGTACTGCAGTATGATTTTAATACTGTAGAAAAGTGGTGGAAATAACGAAAGTACACAAACGCTTGTTTTGTGATGCTACCAAGCTTCCATTTTCAACATGGCCCACTCAAACGAGCTTTACAAAAGACCAAAAGCTTTAGAAAAGCAAAAATTTCCTAAGTTAGAAATTAGTTAAAACAACATTGAGGCCTTTCTTAATTCAAGTCACACGACTTTTGTCCAAAACTCTTAAATGATTTACTCATCAAGCATTCGAAACCAAACCGTAGCTCATTACGCTAGACTTGGTAATTCTATACAGTTATACAACACTCGAACCTTTACTTTCTAAAAACAGAGATGTCATTTGCTCCTCATAAAAAACAACGACAATCAAAGTCGTTTTGTGAAAAACAATACAACTTGTAGTTCAGTAGTTCATTTGGGTGATTATCCCTTTTGTCAATGCCCATGTCAGTACATGACAACCAAGATAAAAATAACTCAATAAAAAATAATGGGAGCAGCCAACAATTCCTTCTAGTTTCTTTGACACGGGCAAAACGAAAACTGTTTGAATCTTTTTCAAGGTTACCAAAATCTTTAAAAGATCCAACGATGAATCCAATAGTGATCAAAGCAATTTTAAAATTTTGTACCATTAAGCAGCTGTTCGAGTACTGTGGTTGTGAAAAACATATGCAGAATTTTAAAGTGCTGAATAATTAGACCAAAAAATAAAGCATGAGCAGTATCGAAGAAAAAGAAAAGCTACTTGGTGAGAAATTGAGAACTATCTGCAATGGCAAGGGACAGGAATTATTTCCTGAGCAATCTGCTCATATATTTTACGAGCTAGGTTTGCTATATGAATCAAAAAGCCCTGATAAAATCAGTTTGATTCAAAGTGCAGCTCTACTAAATGCAGCTATACTCAGGCAACCAGCCGGGCAAAAGTTCAAAGACAGATTGCAACGACTTTGCAAACACGTGTTAAAATGCGCCAATGCTACAAAAAGATCATCGAATTTGGTCGAAGTCTCGAACCGTTTGAAACAAATGGTTGTTGAAATGCGACAAAAAACCGACGAAGGCTTAAACAACATCAAACGAATTCCTGAAAGCATCAAAGACAAAAACGAAATCCTGTCGCTGGAAAAAAATAAAATTGAACAAGTGAAAATGCTGCAATCTCAAATCGCTGAACAATACTCACGCATCATGGCACATGCATCAGAATACTGTGTCGACATTATGGGACCGCCACCGTGTAGATTTGCATTGGTAGGTATGGGTTCATTAGCTCGCAAAGAAATTACTCCATACTCTGACTTCGAACATGTCATTATCTTGGAGGAACTGCATCAAAAAAAGAAAAGAAAAATCCAGAACATTTACAAGTACTTTCGTTGGTTCTCAGTAATATTCCACATACTCATCATCAATCTGCAAGAAACGATCATTCCAAGTGTGTGCATTTCATGTTTGAACGACGGTTCGAAACCTGATGGAAATTGGTTTTTTGACCAAAACACCAGAGGAATTTCATTTGATGGAATGATGCCTCACGCGTGTAAATTTCCACTTGGAAGAACTCGACCCACAAAAACAAAGTCGTTTACCACTGAACTAATTAAAACTGTTTCTGACATGGTGAAGTATCTGGACTGTGGAGAAGACTTGAAAAACGGCTACAAACTTGCAGATATTCTCACTAGGACATGTTTTGTTGCAGGAGACGAAGGCTTGTATCAAATGTTCCAAACTAACATCTTACAAGTACAAAACAATCAACCACAAGAACAACAAATCTTTCAACAGCTCGACGAAGATTTTAAGAGTTTTGATGCAACAAAAAATCTTTTCATTTTCACTATGTCGCGATCTTGGAACATGAAACGAGTGATTTATCGCAGCACTTCGTTGTTTGTTTCTGCTTTGGGACGGATTCACGGATCAAGCAAACAATCAAACTTCGATATTATCGCTGAATTTGCAGAGCGAGGTCAAATTGATGAAAATACAGCTCATAGACTATCTTTTCTTGTTGCTGTGGCTTGCCATATACGATTGTATCATTACATGGATAGGAAATCTCAGGATGATTACATAGTTGAAAACTATTATGCTGCATTTACTCCAACTATACCTTTGCATTTTACAAATATTATGTCTCGCAAAGATTTGATTCGGTATTTTTGCGATGTTCAATTGTTGCAAAATCATTTGGCCGATTCGACGTGTAACTTCGATCTTGGAAACTGTATGAAGAAAAGTAACGTTTGGTTTTCATTAATGCTTAAAAACTGCATCAATGCTCATGATGAAGTAATACACGACGGAGAACAATACTTGAAAAAGCGGGAAATTATAAAAGAAGACGACTTACTGGTAATGTTTAACATCGCTTATGCATACCAATTAAAAAATAATCACTCTTCTGCAATTAAATACTTTGAACAAATAACAAGAAACAGTGCGTTTGATAAATTGTCGAGACAATATCAAGCTTTGACGAAGATCTATCTATTCATTTCAAAAATTACAAATGGAGAACTTGAAAAAGTATTAAAAGCGTCAAATCAAATTCTAAAAAATCCAAAATTCGATATTTATGCTTCCGATTTTCATTTCGTTAAAGGTCTTGCTTATACTTCCATGGGTCATCATCACATGGCACTCAGCTCATTTCGAAATTCTCTGGCTGAAAACAAAAAAAACGTGCAATCTGCAGTGGCATTAAATCCATACACCAAACGAAACGTAGCCGTTTGCCTTCTTGGCACAGGGCAACCTACAAAGGCATTGACTTGGGCTTTGGAGGCCACAGAGTTGTTTGAACCAAGTACGGACCTCATAGGTTTTAGAGTTCTGTGTTTGGACATCATCAGTAGCTGCTATCGATTTATGGGATATACAGCGCAAGCTAAACTATACCACAACCGAAAGTTTGAAAAGTTATCTGGTCAAGCATATGATCCACAAAATACAGAAAAAGTACTATCAAGGTTGTTTCTGAATCTCTCGCTTAAAAAGGATCGAGACGTAACATGTAGCCCGGCATATACAGTGTTTTTAGATTTAACACTTTTGTGGTTTAAAATCTTAAAGTAACTTAAAAAATCTAAAACAAAAAAACTACTGTATATACTTGGTTGATAGCTTAAATCCTTGTCCAAGTGCAAGTCATTTTAATTTGGAGCTCTGTAACTTCAGTAGTTTTAAGTTTCTCAAATTGAGTGCCAGATGGCAAAGCTTTTTTTGCGTTTTTAATACGTTGCTAAAGTACTGATTTCCAATCCACTTCACTATTAAACTATTAACCTATTGCTCATGTTTCAACTTATTATTTTCCAACAAAACAAGTTTGGTTATTAACTATAATAAAAACCATTCTATATATCCCAGAATACACAACCAAACTCATGATTGGAATGCTTTTTTAACAGATTACTCAACTAATTAAAACTTTGTTTAGTTCAATTACATTTTTTTCTGTGAAACATTTTTAGAAATACGCTGACAAGCCATTTTTTCACACTGGAATTGGTTGATTGAAGTTACCAGCTTCTTCCCTTTGGATGAGGGCATGGTGCTACTGAAATACGCCACAGAACTCAAGCTGGGTTGTAAAACTCGGGAGAAAAGAGTAACCAGTTTTACACCAATCAAAACCTGATATACCATCACTAATCACTATATTGGCACCGCTACTGATATGCATCCATCGATCGCTTTTTACGACTCGCTGGGTGATTGGCCTCTCTATTTTTAACCTGAGAAACACGAGGCTTTTTCACATCTTGTCACCTGGTGTGCCGCGATTCGAACATAGAAGCGAAGAAAAAAATTTTTTGTTCTTTAATTTTCTGTTTCTGCAGACTTTTGAAACCGCTTTTGGTATTTTGTAGTTAATCAACGGAACTGCGAACTCGAATAAAGCTGTTTGATCTCGTTAAAAAAAATTAAAAGATTAAAAAATTGTCAGAGAGAAATATTTTTTGTTGAGTAAGCCGAGTAAATTGCTTGATTAATGGCTTAATATTTTTGTGATTTTGATTTTGTGAATAATTGACTTGATTTATGACTTAATACTTGAACTCGAAAAACTTAAATTAGAGAACTCGAACTTGCTAAAATAGGCTGAACTCAAACTCGAGTAAAATTAGTTGAGTTCGCAGCACTGGTAACTAAGTAAAGAATCAACCTTTGTACTTGTTTTGCTTGCTTGTTATAGTCTTGCATGCATCCAAACAACTTTGTACTTTTAAACGCTTTAGCTCTTTTTGTAAGCTTTGTGCATTTGGGCAGTTGTTACAAATTCAATTATTAGTTTGTTGTAACCAGCAAGCAAGCATATGAGTTTTCAGTAAGCGTAAATAGTAGCGTATAACTGTAAATGTTAGCAATAACTAACTGTAAATGTTATGCAATTACTAGCTAATTCTTAACTGTAAATGTTATGCAATTACTAGCTGTTTCTTGTTTATATGTAGCGTATAGTTATGCTTTGTTATTTATTTGAAACCATGTTTTGGTTTAACTTCGGACACTGTTATACACTAGGGTAATGACTACAGAAAAAAAATTAGCCTGCTATAGGATTGGATGAGTTTTTTATTATGTATGAAGAATTTCAAAACAATTTTTGAAAATTTTACAAAAAGTTCCCCCACCAACCCAATTTTCTGACCCCACTTGCCCAAAGTTTTGGGTTTTTTGGTTTGTGGTGCACAACAGCGACAATTTGCAAGCTTAAACACCCTTCAGGTGTTTGGGCCTTATAACTACACACAGTTTGAAAAAAAATTTGAACGGAATTGAGCAATAGGTTCAAAAGTTATGAGCAATAAAGTGCTAAACTTGTGAAATGCTGCCTCTAGCGGTAGAAATGCAAAAAGTACTATAATTGGCTTATTTTTGTGTGAAATTGATGTCAAATTCTATTCTTCATGGTATAATTTGTTTAAAGCAAGTATTTCATGAATTGTTGTGACTATAAAGGAAAACATCACTGTTCTAATAATGAGATGTTGAAAAATAAACTTGAAATACTTTTAAAATTTAAATTAAATGTAATCATACATGCTAATCAGTAGCAATTGGTGTTGATGGCGGATTGCTTTAAAAAGACGATTGCTTGGGTTCAGACACGTGGCTAGCGACAAACCTCAGGGTTCATTATTAAAGGGAGGTTGCAACATATAACTGGTATTCGTAGCTTTATTTTACATGCGGAGTTATGAAAAAGAACAAAATTCTGCAAATTTTTGTTAAAACTTTAATTTTTTAAAATTTTTTTCTTACTCCACAGAGGCTCCCATAGACATGGGCCCCCAGGTGCAACAAATTTCAGCCAAAAAGCAAACGACAAAAATGCGAAAAGTCTTCACCTAAAAACAAAAATGATACGAATAAAAGCATTGAGTTTTTGGTGAAGACGTTCTTTGGTTTGGTTTTCACCATTATCTGGCAGAAAAAAAAGCATAAAATTTACGGTAAAAACGTTTTATTTTCTCAACCAAATTTAATAGAAAAATGCCGCAATTATATGGAGAAGCTTGCTCCTTTTGACTAAAACCACTAGTTGCGCCATTGCCAAGGAGGCTAAAGCATTTCCAGGAAGGGTCTTGGCCCAGCCGGCTCCCCTTTGGCTACGGCCTTGAGTGGAATATATCTGAAGCTGCATTCACACGAACGACTTTTAGCTGTGAGAATCGGCATTTTGCCTTTTTTCTTTCTCAAATCGATAAAGAAAGAAACAAGAGCAATTGAGGAAGAATTAAAAGGCAAAATGCCGATTCTAACAGCTGAAAGCATAGCAAGTAAAATCCTCTCGAAGTAACGCTACTTGAGTAGTAATGACTTTTATGTAAAGTAGAAGCAAACACCTGGCCAATTCTTTTTGATGATGATTTGACCAATGACCACGATTTGAAGTTTTTTTGTTTGTCTCATTATATCTGGCAGCTCTGCTTATCGAAAACATGTTCGTACAGGACGCGAAACAGAAGTCTGGTACGCTGTGATTACAGTCTATGTACCGGTAATGAGCCGCAAATTTGAGGTTTGGCAAGGTTTTCTGGAATTTCTTTGTTTTAGGTGGGCGCAGTATTATTGTGTACGGTACTTTATTGTTTGTTAGGTTTTCCAAAGAAGTATTGCAGATAGATACTGGTAGTTGAAAGCCTTAGTAAGCGTTTGGGCTTCTACCGTAGTACCAGCATTGATAAATTATAAGATTTAGACTAGCCTGTATTTAAACTATCTTAGCAGCCTACTGTCATTTGCGTGACTGTCAGTTACCGCTCTAGAGGCATGGGAGCTATACAATTAGCCATCTGAACAGAGTAATGCATTGTTTAGATCAGTGCTCTTCAACCTTTTTTTACGTGATATACCTTTTGCGATTTTCGAAAACCTTGTATACTCCACAAAAAATTCTAGCCCGTGTAAGCGGTGTAGACTTTTTTTGTAGATCCGATTTTTCATGCTTAGATTTGGGCGAAAGTGGACCAAATCTAGCCCGAATGTAAGTGGAGACCATTTTCTTTTTTTTTTGGAGATCGCAGTTTTGTTTCGTATACCCTCTGTATACCGAATACCATAATTACCGTTTCGCATACCGGTTGGTATATCGTATACCCGGATGAAGATTTGTACGAATTAGATGTTACGAATCTGTGGTGACCTGCTGATTGGCTTACTTCATATTGTACATAGCAGGTTTAATCCAATAAAAGTTTAAATAGATTGTTGAACTCGACCGTTAGGTAGTGTACTATGTATGGCTTTGCTTGAACACTGATCGTAAGCGTCACAACAGCAAACCTTCGAAGAATAAACAAACACGTGAAATTCGAAATTACTTTCTACTTTCATTACTTAAGTAGAATTAATTTTGACTACTTTCCTACTTTTACTTAAGTGGAAATGCTTCGCCATACTTCTACTTTTACTTGAAAGGCATTTTTGAGTAAGTAACAATACTTCTACTTAAGTAGATTTTTCGACTACTTTGTCCACCTCTGGTGAAGAGTACGTCAGCTGGTTGACTTACTGATCTAGTTAGGCCTTTTTTACATTATGCTATACTAGCTATAGTTTTTACGGTAATACATCCTTTTTAGATTTCGAACTCGAGATAACTCAATTAAAGTAAGCGTAAACTTGTTGAAAAAACTTGATGTTCTATAATATACGAGTCCATCAGTTTTTCACTTATTCCTGTGAAATACCACGCGTGAAAAATTGATTATTTCCTGTAAAGCCTTTGCCACTGTGCAAGCCATTAGGGTTTGGTTGAGCTTCTGGTTTAAATGTGATGAGGGCTGCTGATCAGATCTAAATCTCAAACCAGCGTTGTCCAGCTCGGTGCATGGTAAACTTGTTTTTAAGTATGTAGTGGCACGAAAAGCGTTTTAATGTAGAGATCTTTCAAAGGCCACGAAATTGTATCCTGTTGATTTTGAATTAGTGACGTATTTGGTTAATTGCAAGCCATACCGGTACGACTGGGAACTCTTCTTCGTGATAACTTTGATTTTAAAAATGACTTTCAACAAGGTCAACTCTTGCAAATCTAATAGGAGCGTTTTGGACAGAACTCGTCGGTTACAATCTCTGAAATCAGTATCGAAGGGTTCTGTCCGAAAAGCTTCTAATGATATGACAAAGTACACTTGAAAATTGTTCGTAAACTCTGTGATTTTGCATTTTAGGTCGATCTTCTTCTGGACGCTTTTGGCGGAATGAATGTGCACGAACAACATCCTCCGAGTATATTTGAATGTCAACTACGCTTATTTGGCCAGTGGTTTAGTGGGTGGAGCGACGAAGAACGGAATGTTTTGATCAACAAACTCGAATCATTCGATCCTGTATTTGTATCAAAGTTTTACGAAAGAATTCGTCAAAGCAAGTCGATGATGTAGCTCAAGCGGCTTGGAGAAGTAGCGGAAAATGAAATCGTTGTGTCTTTACGAAAAGACAACGGATGCTTTTCTGACCAGTTGCTTCAAACAAGCGGCTTTTCCTGTTTTCGTAGTCGCGACCCGTGCAAAATTGAAGCAGAGCCGGAAAGAGTTGACGGTTCGATTTAATATTTTGGACTTGAGCAAGCTTTCAATGAACCGCCATGAACATAAAGTTCCATTAACCGCCAATTTATCTGGTCAAGAGTTCTTCCACATTATTTTTGCTTTTCCCAGCGTTGTTTTAGTACTGGTAATTCATATGTACGATGGTTTTTTTAATACACGAATATTGTCGGCAAAAAATAGAAGCAACACCCGTCACAAGCTTATTCCAGTCGCACCTCGCATTATGGGAACCGTTTCGAGTGATTATTTCGGCTAAAATTTATTTATTCAACAGCATAAAGTTTATCGCAAGCAACTGACTTAAAAACGAAAATAAAATTGCAGTCTTAAACTCAAAACAAAAAGCATATTGTTCAATTTGTTCATGCTAGTAGTCTATTTAATGTCGCAGAGGAGGGCAACACCTCGCATCACCCAGTGGTTTGGCTTTTGCATCGTTCGCAGCCAGAGAGGAGTGATGTAGGTGAGGTCAGTGCGGCAAGGCTTCTTGTACACAGGGCAAACGTAGAGCGTCGCGTCTTTCGGTGAGGTCGAGTTTATGGCAAACACGTGCACTACTGGCAGTGGCACGAAAAGAACTTTGGGTTGGGATTCCGTCAGCCGCGAATTCCGACGATCCCAGGCAGCTCCATCCAAGAAGAGTCCATGAACGTACACGCCTTCCTGCAACAAGAAAGAGAGTGAATATTTCAACGAAAAATTTTTAAGCAAAACGAAAATAAAATAACATCCGCGCATTTTTTCCCTTTAGGCCAAGATTAGGGTTAGTTTTGGAGTAAGGATTTGAGTTCGGGTTATATTTGAGTCAGAATATTATTGAAAAAGCAAATGGAAATTTCAAATGAAACAGAACGTTTTGACCAGAAATCAATTTTACAGTACGCAACCCGTCTGTGTCAACAAATTACAAGCAGATGATTACGACAAATTGAGTTGCAAGGGAGCGATGAATTGACCTTTTCGTCTTCAAATCGAGCAGCCAACCTCTAGTCTATTATAAGGTAGACTTTACCGGAAATTTCTATTTACTTTTTTGTTGATTTTGACCGAAATCTAATCCAAACTCAACTCCTTATTCTAAAAGTAACCCCAAATTTAACCCAAAGCACATAAGAAATGCGCGGATAAATACAATTATTTTTCATTTTCCTTTTACTCTCTTTAACTTACAATTTTCCGGTGATATTGTCACTCTCTTGTTAAAAATCTAGTTCTAATTTAATCAACCAGTCAAATTCATTTTCCAAAACAGAAAAAGTATTATTACTATGATTAACATGTCCACTTTCTCGTATGAAAGAAGAAATAACACAGCACGCGAGAGCCTAAAACCAGCACTAGTAATTCGTGGTGCTCTTTTGGACACGAGTCACAGCAGACGCCACACAACTTGCAACGATAGGAAAAGTAGTAGAAGCACGTGGGCGCTTAGAGTGACGTGAATCAGTACACCAATGGATGGAAGTGTGCTACTAACATAGAAGACTCTGGTTCGTTCGATATAAGGTCGCGTCGAACCAAAAGTTGGCATTCACACCTTCCCTAATTAACGTTCAGCAATAAGAGACCGTGTGAATGTGAATACGTCACCGCGTGTGGCACCTTCACACGAAGTCCAGAATCTAGTCGCTTTTTTTCAGCCCAGACAACTTAGAATACAAAAAAGTACCGGTACTAGCAATTATAATTTCAATGAAAATCGGCCAAGCAGATAAAACGAGCACGAAACGTCCAACAACTTACAGCCGGCGGTTGATTGACATCTTCCTTGAAAACTTTCAAAACTTCGTTATGGAGAGTGACAGTGTCGAGCGCCCAGCCCTTGTGCATTCGTGTCACCTCTTGCCGCATTGCGGTGAGAAATCCTACAAACAAAAAGATAAATGCAGTACAATACGTTCCACTAGCTTGAGAACCGTTGAGCTTTGATTGCCGGCTTGACTGAACAATATTGAATATTTGGTCATATTTTTGTACCGGTACACAACGTGAAAATCAAAAGTTACAATATCTAGTACCAATGAGGTAGCACAAACTTGTGCAATTGCATATCATTCACAATAAACAGGCTACCGGTAATAAGACTATATAACCACAGCCTAACCGCAGTTACTACAATATTTTTGCTGTAACAGATAAATTTATCATACCAATGTTTGCTGCCTTAAAACGCTGCTTACACGAAAACAATAAATACAGTACCGGTAATACAGAACCGCCTGTAAACTAGTGTAGTGTACGGTGTACACTGTACACAGCTTATGCCCGCTGTTACAAGAATATTTTTCGTGCCGGAACCAGATAGGAGTTAGGCTCCAGAACTTAAGATTCGAGCTGGCAGTCGCCCAATCCTCATTGACATATTGCTAGAATGTTAAATTTATCACACAAATGTCAGTTTGTTGGCATATAACTCTGCTTAACCTGCCTCAGGTTTCAACAGTAGGCTGCTTGGAACGTCAAAACAAAATAAATTGTAGCACTATATTGACTCCTAAACAACAGAACTCACCTTGAGGGTTGAAGAAGCCGGTCATCCAGAAGCAGTTGGGACGATGATCAAAAATCCAGTTTGACAATTGGCTATTGCGTTCAATTAGCTCAGTGAACCAGAAACCGATGGTCGAAGATTCCCACGATAACTTCCGCCATTGCGTGGGAACTTTTGCGTCGAATAAGTTATCCAGCGCATCTCGAAGATTCTGGGAATATAATTTGCTTGGATCTTATTAAAATTATAAAGTAAAGAATTGAAACCAGATATTAACTTCGTCCGTCAAAGTCCAATATCAAAAGCACGTTAAATTAATTTGGCCGGGTTTGGCGAACTTCAAAACGCGTTGTAACGTGTCGGACCTTGATGCCGTGAGTTGAGAGGTCAAATTTTATTGCTACTACCAAAACTGCATAACTTACAATAAATTACATCGCAAACAAAAATGTCTTTTGTTCTGCGTCCCATTTTTACAAAAAAAAAATCATTCTACAAAAGTTTCTACCATGCTTCACTCACAGAGTTCGTTTGTCATTCAAGGAAAAAAGCTTGATATTTATTCAGAAGAGAGGAAAATCATAACGTAGGTTAACAAACTTACCACAAAAAATGTTCGAAGAAAACGTTAAGGCGATACAAAAGGATCTTAAATCAAAATTCACGTGATGAATACAAACCCTACCTCGCTCATGATAATGGTTCCTTCAATAGCGAGCTTGAGATCGGTGAGGGTGATGCGCACGAGCGTAATAACTTTCTGCATTCGAGCGATTTCTTGGCGTAGAAAAATATTGATGGAGTTTAGAAGTCCCATCTTCACAAGGCGAGCCCGAACCTGAGAAAAGAAGTAAATCAAGTTGGTAATAAATTCTAAGATGCGCTTCAGACGATTTTTCGTCGGGCAGGCTGCATGTTACACAAGGTGAAGCATCCAGCCAATTCTAGTAGTTTACGATAGCTAAAATCGAAATATAATTTTTGCAATTTTTTGTTCTCATTTTGATATTTTGGGCTGCCGCTACAAAGATATTAAACAAACACAAAAAAGATATCCCCATAAGAAAGTCTTTGGCAATTCTGGGTCTCCCACCCCTTTTTTCCAGAAAATGAGGTAAGTTTACCAAAATCGGATTGGTCATGTCACGTGATGTAACTGGAAAGGTAAATATTGTTTGGTCTCTTTTCCTCGAAGCTCAGGCTGAGCAAACAGATTCAGGGTTTCCAAAAACTTTATACGGAAATATCTCTTTCTATGTTTGTTGAATATTTTTGCAACCGCAATTCCAAAATGAAAACAAAACAATTCAAAAATTATATTTTGATTTTAGCCATTGCAAACTACCGGAATTGGCTGGATGCTTCACTCCTTTAGGCGATAAAAACTCGTTATCGCAAATGAGCATTGCGGTAAAACTCGTGATCCAAATCGCCAGCGTCCCAATGCAAAATGATCGCCAAAAATCCATCAACTTCGAAGAAACGGATTGAATATTGTCGATATACCGCTATCGGTATTACGGTTTGTTAGACAAGTATATTCATAGTAGAGATTCGAAGATCTAGCGGTCCCTTCGCAAATACTACTATTGATTCGTCATTTGAATAATGACATATCAATAGTGACGAAATAAATTGAAAAAATTGATAATACACTAGTCTACCCTTTTGATGTTTTTTGACGGAAACATGTGCCATTGTGCCTATGCGAGTTATTACGAGGCATTTTCTTGAGAAAGAATAAGTGCAAGGAAGATTTTGCGGCAGTTTTATTACCATTTTATGCACGGTTATTCTTTACCAACGATTTACCCAGAGACGTGAAATTTAATTGTAGCAGTTCAGTCCCAAATAATGCCTTAACTAAGGTAAAATTTAAGTTATAATAAAAATATAATGAGCTTATTTGGCTTTTCGTGTGTTTGAAAAAAGTCCGAACATGTCACGATTACACCATGGCTGTTGAGAAGGGGTAAAAGTACCCAGGCCTGAAAATTTTTTTGATGGTCCGTCCAGACTTAGGGGGTCCGATATGTTGGACTAATAATCTCAAGCAAGAACGTAAAAGTGTTGAGATGAACCAGAAACTCTTTTAAGAATTAATTCAGTAGAAAAATACGTCCAAATTTGCGAAGTTTCTTTGGTTTTCACTTTAAATTCGGGAAAAAATTCGGTCCAATCCGGCCAAAAACTTTTTTTAGTTGAAACGAAATTACCTTTTGGTGCTATACAAAGAGCATAAAGCTTCTCTCAAGGGTTCTGGATTACACAAAGAAACAAAACCCAATCCGTACCTCGTGGGCAATGTAATCTGCAGGCATTTTATCAAGCATCTCTTGTGCTTGTCTGAAGACCACCGACTCCCTGGTCTCACCCGATCCCCCGCCCGAGTCCTTCGGTTGAATGTTGAGAATGGTGTCGAGGATGGTGGTTGCCGAGTTGGTTTGATATGTGATGTCCGCGTTCATATGAAGCCCGAATACCTCGGGTGTGTCGACAAGAGGAAGAGTGTCGATCGCATCCATCACCTTAAGTAGAAAACTTTGATTTAAACTTACAGCGATACCGTGGAAACAAAACCGGTGAAGAGAAAAATGCCGACTACTGAATTTTTAAGATCCTCCATTCCATTGGCGAGCTTTCGACTTCGATCTATTAAGCAGGTATTGTAATTTCGTTTCTTTCATTTTTAATTGTCTAGCCAGAAATCTGTATTGGGGGGGAGGGTCTGTTTCGGGGTCTGGGGAAGAGCTCTCCAAGCGCTCGAAAATTATGCATTTTTTTTTGCAAAAATAACTTAATTTTTCATCAATTTTAATAATTACTGCATTTAAAACGAGGCATAAACTAACAGTGCAAAAACATGATTAGACTGGTTGCATATATGGGTTATGTGGGAGGTGGCTATTCGTAAAATTTTAGTTCTCTAATTTACAAGCTGGTAAATCATAAAATCCTATAGTTCAAAAAACTCACAAGGAGTTATCTACTTCGCCTATATTTTAAAGAGAAACATATTTGGGGAGGGGGGGGGGCGCTAACAGCACGAGATTTGAGAGAAGTGATTGGTAATTAACAAATACTAAAAGCCCCCCTCCAATTCCTGACTTTACAATTTTTTTTATGAAATCTATGTTCATCATTTTCCCACAAGCGATTAAATCTGATTGCTTATTTTTCACCCTTTTACAAAGTTTTACTAACTTGTGAGTAATAGTTTTGACAAATTAGACCAACCCCCTAAAGAAATGTTTCAAAAGGTGCTTTAAATCGTTTTTGAGTCCATTCCAGTGAAAGACTGTCTCAGAAGGGCTAAAAACGTGATATTTTTCTTATTCTGCATTTTGGTCGGCAGGCTACGCTATACTGAGCCAGAAAAAGCCTGGATAGTTTTTATATGCTTATGTCGTCTTTGTGTAGTATTGTTGTTTTTACCTCCCAAGTAATAGTTTTACATCAAAGAATGTACAATTTTGTTAAAAAAGAATATATTGGCCAAAAAACGAACAATTTTTTTGTATGTATTGTTTCGCTTTACAATCCTTGACCCGAAAGCTGTTGATCAATTTGACATAATCAAAAAGTACTTGTAACAAAAACATCAATTTACACTTTCAGGCTAACCCTGTTCCAGCTACCCATCGTTTGACTTGAATGATCCAAAGGAACATAATACACTGATGCCTCAAAGGTTCAATACATGCACTTCGGAAAGGTGCTGTGAAAGCGGGTCAAAAACAGTGTCGTAACCAGAATTCCCTTAAGGAGGAGGCGTCCTAATTCACCCAAAAAAAACTTTACTAACGTTTTGGGGGGATAGTTTAGTGGGTAAATTCCGATGATCAAAAAATAAGCTTACAGGTAGCATGGGTACTTTGCACCTTTCAGAAATTGTGGGTTTGCACAATATATTTTAAACAATTTACTAAAATCTATACCTCTTTGGTTGTTTTGAAATGTGGAATGGAATATCCAGTGAAGAAACAGAAGGATTTGGCAAACATCTGTTCGTGGAACCAGACCTGTGCGAATGTGTTCAGTAGTCGCTTGTCATAGTCGTCCGTAACTCTGCCGCCATACTGCACCTCTCCTGCACAGTAAAAATAGAGCTTTACTACATTTATTAGATAGTAGAGGCAGATGAAAAGACATACAGTACTTTCAATGTCTTCGAGATTATTAAAATATTCGATTTTTCTATGTAATAAGGGTGCGGGCCCAATGATCCGTAGTACAGTAGCATAGTATAGAAAGGTATGTCTGTTGATGAATTAAAAGAGAAAGCAATCTCCTTTGATTTTATGAATATTTCTATCCAGTGGCGTAACTAGACGTTTGAGCCAGGAGTGGCAAGCTTCACCAGAAATTCGCGGCATTCTCCTATCAATTTTGGGTGTAGAAAAAATGGCCTGTAACAAAAATATGTTGCTTCTTTTTCCGTCAAATTTAGGTGAAGATAAAACAATGTCTTTACCGGAAATTTATTGTATTCTTTGTGGAAAACAAACTATTCCCGTAAATTACGCCAGTGCCTTTACCCCTTTATCACGAGAAAGTGATGGTGGCGCTATTATTTGGACGAATCCGCACACGCATAGGAGCTGAATACTATCGGAAATTTCCGGTTGACTTTATCCCAGTAAAATTCAACGCTTGTTTGCAAACTAGCAGATCGTTTGTGTCTTATCCACGAAAAGAACAACGTGACCAGGGTGCGAGTTGAACCCAGAACATGCAATCAGGGTTGTTGCAAAAATGGCGTTCTAGTCTTTCAGCCACGTTGTTATTTTGGTGATCTGATTTAGCAACTGCTTCGCTTTAAACTGATCAATAAACTAACCGCATCGCTGAACCAATCATTTTTTTACCTTAAACTGCTTTTTTTTGCACTTTCACAAGATATTTTTTTGTGCTTCGTGGTATATGAAATAGTCAAGCTTCGTTTGAGCTACGTTGATGTATTGCATTAATTTTCCTACCAGTTAGGCCCGGTCTACACTAGGCGTAAAATCGTGAGTATACGAGCGTATTCTTAATTAGTTTTGAATAGAATTTCTGTACGTCCGATGTGTGGATAGAGCGTATGCTACTGAGTACTGAGGGTTCAATTCACAGTCGGGTCAAGCCAAAGACAAAAAAATTGGTATTACAGATTTCGTGCTTGACGTTTAGCGATCAAAGGGGCTATGAAGCCTCGACCGTGTGTGGTACACAGCTGGGCAGCTTGACTCGAAGACTTAATTGTCCCTTCGCTGTCTCCTGGGCAAGGCAACTTGGTAACTAAATAATATGCAATTACAATATTACCCTCTCATCATCCTACAAGTTACCAATTGTTTAAATTAAGGATCCGCTCGTAGTAAAGTACAGCAAACTCCAGTCACACGACAACCTACCTATCATGTATCGTACAGTATTCCACTGGATGCCTCGTTTCAGGTCCAAATCATCGAGGTGGTTTTGCACGAACTGCACTGTGGCGTAATGATCGGAAGTATTGAATTCGTAGGGAATATTCCAGCCGAGAGGGCCGAACTTGCGGCGTTCTTGCACGGCGGTGTGCAGGAAGCCGATTGCGTACAAAAGCGGCTTCCACTGTGGCAAGTTGTTCACATCGAGCTGGTCTTGGGAAATGCCGGCAAAAGTGCGCGTCAGTCCCGCCTTCACACCCTGAGGCGGCTCGTTCGTAAACTGAAAAAAGAAATATTATGCCTTATTGTTAGCGTAACTTTTAACTCCCAAGTTCTTTCCTCTATTTAAAACTCAAAGAACTTTCAAGTGAAGCAAATTCAACAGTAGTAGTGATGCTTGCTTTTCAGCATAATCCCAGTAATTTTCTTTTAAGCAGCCATTGCTCAGTTAATCTTGCCAAGCCAATGCCAAGCGTTAGGGCATCTTATAGACAAAATAAGGAACGATATGGCTGAGAACAGCTCGTGTTGCGCTACTAAAAAGCGCAATCCGGCAGCATCAAAGCAATGGAAAATCCTCTTTGATTCATTCATTCATGCGTTTGAACCAAGCACTTTACGTCTGTGTAACCATAGTAATGCAATGCACTTTTTTTGGTGTTTTATTTGCAATTTTTTCGCCAGGCTGGGCCACAACAACAACAACAACAACGGGTAGACTGCTTGGCCTCGAAATACGCGTAAAATGTCTGCTTGCAGAGCATGTTCGCATTTACTACGCGGAATTAAACATTGTCATTTCAGAAATCAAACCCGCAGCCAGCAGCCTTTCGATCGCTAACCCGACGCTGTATCGCCGCTGATTTCTCTATGATGTTGGCAGACCACTATTTACTGCAAATATTATTACACATTGACATTAATCCAAACTGAAACGCATGCTGATAACTATTACATTGGATAAACATTAAATAAGTTATTTTATTGTTTGACAATAAAATGTAGCAACACTCTACCTTGATGCTCGACTGCAGCAGGGTGATCGGGAATTTCGGGTGCTCTTCCGCGGTGATCCACGTGCGGAATTCGGGATCAACATTCTCGGCAGTCAAAACCGTTTCGAGCAGCTCGTCCATGAAGTCCAAGCCCAAGTGGCAGTTCTGCAGCAACGCCCAGCCACCACTGTGCATCAGTGTGCTCACTAGGCGGCGCGCGTGCACTTCTTGTCCTACAAGACATCAACTGCGCGTAAATACCTGTGTTGAATAAATTTCAGTTCGTTCAGTGTAAAAAATACTAGCGGTCGGAGTAGGGGCAAAGCATGGGACTCAAACTTGTAAGGGCAAAGTTTGGTACCCTGCCGTAGCAAAATCCGCAAAAGCGTATAAATACCTGTGTTTAAATTGTCTATGTTCTTTCTAAATTTATGGTCGTACTGTTTTATCTTAAATTAAAATAATAATGGTAAAAAAAGAAAGAGTAAATAATTTTCATTTTTAACAATTGATGTGAAATACAACAGTGGATAATATTATTATGAATGCTTTATAGCAGTGCTCTATAATCGTTTGCCTATATTTAGAGCTTACCTTGTCCCATTGAAATGGCCCTGCATTCCACACCTTTCTTCTTAGCAAGACCAGCAATTTGATCAGTGGGGTCAGAGCCCTGTGAGAGGAGGCAAACCATCGGGACTCGGATCGTGCTTTCACCGTGCATCTCCTCCAAGTTCAAGATTACAGCATCTGCGTATCTAAATATTTGAACAGCGTCAACTCTAAACCATGCGATTTGGAAAACCAAGAGCATAATTTATGTCAATGCTCATAACAACACTTAAGAAGGAAGGAATAAAAACAAGCCCTGGTTCCACAGCCAATAAAAAGTCGTTTAAATCCAAAAACTGTGGCAAGTAAAAAAATACAAACAAATTTGAGAGAAAAAGAGCAACTACGTAGCTAGAGTATGCACGACATAAAAATAGTGCAACTATTAACTTAGGTTTCAAACCAAGAAAGCTGTCGATAAAAGCTAAAAGAAAAAACGTTCTTAATGATTAAGAAAAAATAGAAGGCCAAAATGAAATTGGGCGCAGCAATCCATCCCAAACTTCTTCCACTTGATAGCACATATTTTCAACAAATCACAATACACTACCTAGCGCCGAGAGAATCAGCGATATATTTTCTAGCTTGAGGCATGATGCGGTCCGGACACCAGGAGCGGATGAGAAGGAGCCGGCGGAAGGTGTCGAGCGATGCGCTGTATCCGTCTGGTATCACCTCGTTTTCAGGAGCCTCTGTGTCAAACCACGATTTCCACTGCTTTTCGTTGCGAGAAACCTGTAATGGTGCATGAAAATACAAATTTCGCATTATTTGCTGACATGGTCCCAATAAACCGCTGGCATTACTAAGATTTAAGCCGATCAGTGGTCGAGTGGACAGAGCGTATGCCACTGAAACGGGTTCGATTCCGCGTCGGGTCAAACCTAATAACAATTGGTATTTACCGATCCCTACTTGACGATCAGCATTAGAAGGGAAGTGGAGCTTCTACTGTACGTGACAGACAGGAGGCAACCAGTCTGAAAGACCGCAAGGACTCTCAGCTGTCTGTTGGTCAAGACAACTAGGTGAATAAAATGTAATTACAAATTATTTTTCTAACCATAAGCAGAAAAGAACATGATCTGACCTGATTCAAAATTTCTCGAAATTCCGGTAGTTTCTGCACTTGTACCAAGTTGAGCCACGTCACGTCAAGGATCCATTTACATGGCTTCGGTTGAACGGACTTCAAGTCGAGCGCAGCGCCACCCTTGATGAAAGTCTGGAACTCATTAGGGCGGATGAAACCTACAAAGTATTAGCAGTGCAGTGCACTAAATAGTATCGCGCTTACCTGGGTGTTTCCTACGTAGGACTGACTGTTAGAGAACATCCAATACCCAAGTTTGATTTTTTCAACTTGAGCCTTCATTGTTAGCGAATTCTGTCATGAGTTATGCCACAGCAATTCAACATCCTTAATACAGCAGCAACTTTGGGGCAGTTTTACTGGCAATATTGATGCAGCATTGTTCTCAGATTTTTCAAATAAAAATATAAACGGCAACTGTGCATGGTTTTGAATTTTACCAAAAAAGTATGATTATGAGAAACAAACAAAATCCATGGAGAAGCGATAGGAATTACGAAAAACACAAGTCATTTACCTCGTCGAAGATCGATTTTGAGGGCGAGTAAGAGGGTAAAGAGCAGTTTGTGGTGTTCGTACAATCCTCTGCATGTGTACCTGTCAGGCAATAAATCGCTATGTAGCAAAATTAAATCACAAAGATCAAGCCCTAGGATTGCTATCATCAACAAAAGACAAAACAACATATTATAAAAGCGAGTGAAGTAACCAAGGTCAGTCGTTCGCCGCCCTCAACAATAGACACAAATTCGACTTTCATGAAAAACATTTGAGCCAATGTGGAGCATTTGCTTGTACTGTATAACAGCTACGTTGACTTTTCCTATTTCGACATTCGGTGTAGTGAAGAAACGGAAAAGGTCTGAGAAAAAAAATCATTGAGCAAGAATCTGAAAATGTAAGAAATTATTAAACATAGATCGGTAAAAGCGACCGTTGAAAGAAGGATTTCCAAAAAAGTGAGATTAAAGTGGAATATCTGCAAAATCAATGAAAGAAAAAAAGGATATTAGTTCTGAAGCTGTTTCTATGTTGGCTATATTTTCGATTCAACAACAAACTGCAGCAAGAGGTGACACCCGCTTTAGTTTTTGCAATATGCAGAGTATCCCTAATTTTTCGAACTGATATATGCTTGTTTAAAACGGTAAACCATAAAATAAAAACGTAAAAAAAGCAATTTTGCAATTGCAATCGTTGTGCATGGACAAACACAATAGTGGTTAAAGCGCAGTGCATTAACGTAAATCGTACCTGAAAGCAAGATACGTAAAATACTCAATAATGTTATGAATTCTCTTGGACGGGATCGGCGATTTTGCTGACTTGGCCATCGACTCGTCAAAAAGGCCTAAAAACTGAACCAAAGACGTCTGGTACATCGGGTTCACCATTGACATCTCAACAATGAGAAAGTACACGATCGACCCGCGGATTGCGACCGGACGGAATTCCTCTCTGGCCGCGTTGATTTTGACTTCGGTGTCGGCGGCGACCGCTAATTTCTCGCTGACTTCCAAAGCTGTTTCTTTCGTGGTAGCCAACATCTCAATCAAAGACTCGTCGTCTACTAGCGAACCCTAAACAAGTGCTGAGTTCATAATTCAATTGCAACATCGAATTCTAGCTTTTGAGTCCACAGAACTTAGCACCGTATGGTTTACATTTAACACTAAAACTGAAAAAGCTTCAAATATAAGATTTCGCTGTAACTGACAGAACTGACTGAAATGCTTCTCCAAATTAAAACAAAAAAGTTGAAATTATGCTGTTGTATAGTAAATATTGAGGATAGTAATCATAGCTGCAAAAACTGTACTACTGTAAGAGCCTACATTTATTACTCAAGCTTAGGGTACAATCAATTCTTTAAAACATGTCCCCAAGCTCCGATACAAGGTCAAACTAAAGTTTTTCGATGAAAAAGACAGTTTAAGAGTCTAAAAGTTACTGAAGACACTCTTTTGGAGGCGAAATTGATTTACTTTTTGCTAAAATGCTGTCGAGTCGACAAATTTTGATTAAAGTTTTTACACTTTTCGTTTTAATTGAAAAGATTTCAAAATCTTCTTGGTATTCACTATCTACATTCTTGGTAAAAGCAAAAATGTAGACAACTAATCAAAATTACAATCCAAATTTTAAATTGTGAGGATGCTAGCTTACCTTCGTACTGGTCAGTTTGTATAATAGATTATCTTCAAGCTCCTTCATCTTCCGTTTATACTGCGTCACTTCCTCCATCAGCTTGACTTTCTCAGCCTCCAGCTCCTGTTTCTCGGTGACAATCACCCTGCCCAGCAACTGGTCCTCCAAGCCCTGCAATACACTCTTGTAGTAACGGGCCAGTTGGACAAGCAGTGAGCGTTTGTCTCCGGAGCAGGTGGTTTGAGGTTTATTATCTCGGACCGGTCAAATCGGGACACAGTGTTGCCAACGGCTTGCCACCGCTGCGACATTTTTTTGAAAGGAGCTCTGTTGCCGTAGACGAGTACCGCAAATTCGTTTCGCGCTTCGGTGCAATTCAGCGAGTACAATGAAAATTTGATTTGCCAAGTGCAAACTGTTAGAAACTTAATGGATTTGTTTTCATTAAAATACAAATGAAAAACACACGCAAAACAACTTTAATCGCAAGCAACTCTTCACTAATTATTACAATTGCAATTTTGCGCCAACTTTAGAGGCAGGCCAATTCGCAGTCAATAAGACTTTCGATATCGTTGGATGTACTCCAATTTAAATAAGCAAGACAGTGAAAGATTTGCTCAGCCCCCCAAATTGCTGCAATTAATGCGTATAATCTAAAAAGTACGGTTACCTTTTTTATGTTTAGTTTGTTCTGATCCTGACCTGCATTGTGACTGTAAAATCAATGATTGAAGTTTTGGCGCTGACTTCAGGTGTGTACGATGGGTTGGGTAGCTTGGTGGTGATGTAAAGTTGGAAGCCGTCCATTATGTCAATTTCCTTGTCGCCGACTTTAACCTGAACAAAAAATCTCAACCGAAAATCTCTAAATTTTCTCTAAACCTGTTACTCTCTATACTTACTAAAAACCGAGTAGATAAAGCGTATGCAATAGGGTGTTCGGGTTTTTCACTTTTTGCTTAAATCTTTTTCTTTATACGATTTTAAGGGTACAAATTGGCATGAAAAAAAATCGTGATAGTTTTTTTTGAAAAATTTTTTTATCTTCATACCCTGGGGGGGCATGAAAGGTTTTTTGGGGGGGCGCGTTTGACTAATATCACGTAACTCAAAAACTACTGCACCTAGAAAGACAATTTTTACATCAATCGATTCAGAAACACAGGTTTCCTATCTGTGTTCAATACATTATATGGCTTTAACTGCTCTATTTTTCGAGTTATTTTCGAAAAACTGTTTTTACTTCTTTCTGCTTGCCATTTCGCTTTAAATTAAAGGTATTTTCTCTTCACCGCACAGATGACCAATTGGTGGACGCACCTGACCTAAAACCTGCCTGAAGCAAGAAATTTAATTTGATTTCTGGGTTGATACCACCTTAACACAAGTTACTAGTGACTCAGCAATCGCTTCTACTTCGACACTGCACTGCATGGCTGGATGCTAGGCATGGAAATGACTACTCCTGCTCATTCCCTATCACTTCAAAAGTTACTACTGCAAGTCTAATAAGGATGTAATTTTCTATACTGCAGTATGCAACGTTGCACAAGACAAATACAATTATTGCACTAATTTTCACTCTTGACTTTTGTTTTCACTTTATTAAGAAACACCAAACATTTTAAGATACGACTTTCTTTTCCAGCCACTCATTCATTTTCGTCTTTGCTTCCGTGGCAAATAAATCCCCTGATTCTAATATCAACTTGTCGTTTTCTTCGGCTTCGCGAAAATTTTTCACTCAGGCATTATGACATAAGCCCATCTCTCGCAAGAGCGGTTATGATTGTCGATCGAATTCCAAAAAAACTTTGTCGTCAATCTGGAGGCAAGGTGCTGCTTTACCGCTAGATCCGAACTATGGCCTGATAGGTGCTCGCTTCCATGCAAGTTGTTAGGTGTCAACATCACCAGGAAGTTGCTGATCGGGATCTTTCACTGTTTTGCTTGGAATGCAGGACTTTTTGAATGAATATTTAGGGTCACATTGATTGGGTTCATCCAAGAGCAGAAGTGTTTTAAAAACACAGGTTTTACGCAATGATCAACCAGATTCGTATGTTGTTGGCGAAAATCCAGCGATAGATCTGTAAGCAGTAAAGTTAGATAAAAAGCGAAGATGACCGAAATATGCAACACTAACCTTGCAAACGTAATGCTTTCGTGGTTGTAAGACGAAAATCGTTGAAACTTCAATGGATTACAGATTACTTACTGATTATAGATGGATTACAGATTACTTACAGATTACAGATCTATCGTTACAAGTGGTTAACAACTGCGAATGGTTACATGAGACTTCCATTTGACACCAAAATGACCGTCACTCAAAACAGCAAACTTCTTCAAATCACAAGCTACATCATATCGGTTTATGTGCCAATGTTTGTGAAAATTCATTTGAATCCAC
>CAWYPQ010000542.1:0-37478 GCA_963965965.1 Trididemnum nubilum | reverse complement strand
ATATTTTTTATAAACTTCTTTACCAAAGCGTTGTGTTTTAGTTTACAAAACTTCTTTTTGAGCTAATAAAATCGATCTGCTGTTTCAATGAAAATCCAAAATTACAGTTGTATTATTTTTGACGTCATCATTAAATTCTGACGTCACTAGTAATTTGATCATAAAAATGAACTAGTTAATAATCTAACATATTAATCTCTACCAAAAATAAAAATAGACGTTTTGATGCTAAATTACAAGTTTCTTTAAAGTATTAATCTAGCCAAATGTGGGAAATGACGTCATTAAAGAAAAAACATCTTTTGCATGGTCAGATTTTTGTAGACTTTTAGAACGTTATTTAGTAGTCGTAATGCTATTAAAATTTGTTGAAAAGTTTGCAATTTTTTTGGGTTACCATACATGCACCCGAATACCTTGACTTTGGGATTTTGATATGGTATCAATTTGGGCAGTGGGTGCGCAGTAATTACTTACTATATTCCACAGCAACTAGCTATTAACTGTATCCTTTACTCTAATTACTTTTTTATTTGAAACGGAATTTGTTACTAGTTATCACTATGAAATTTTTATTTAGTTTGAAGTGCATCGCAATTCCGCAACCGCTGAACGGAATTTTCGTATTAGCTAGTCAAAGCGCAATCTAACTTCCGCCATTATATTTACAAAAAACAATGCAAATTTTGGATTTTTGTGATTTTAACAGCTGCTTGTGACCCCACCATTTCAGTTTACTCAAAATGCTGTTTTTGGAAAATTACGAAATGACCCGACAACAGACAATGATGGAAAAAAGAATAAAAATTTTTAAACATAATTCTCGTTTGATCTTTGCGAAATTTGCCCCACCAATAGCATGTTTTTTTTGTTTGTATGGGAATCGTTTCATATTATGCGACCTCCCAAAGTGAGGACTGGTCAAACATGGCGCTTTGCAGCTCCGAAATACACTACAACGCAGCAACGCCTTAATAATTTTCACAATTTGCTCATTTTTTAATCAGAGTTTTTAATCGAACTGATTTTCAATGAAGTGACTATTACTATTTGGTGGTGAAAGCCGCTTCTTGAAAGAGAAAGTGCCACCCGGCAGATTTGCACAATTTTTTTACAGTAAAGGTGAATTTACACAGTATCCGTTTTTCGTACGTTTTCGTCCGTTTTTTTACGTTTTTGCTTCTCCTTGAAAAAGTATGCGCTTTTTCATCTGCATTTTTATAAGTCTATATCCGCACTAAGTAGACTGGAATATATGGATAAAAATTTTGTCCAAAAATTTTGTGTATGAACGATAAGAGCGATATTTCGAAACAGAGCTGTACCCCTTTACAAAAATTTTTTTCGGAAAACTTTTGTCCAGTATGTGCCTATCTGGTTAGTGCGGATATGGACACATAAAAATGCGGATGAAAAAGCGCATACTTCGTCAAGGAGAAGCAAAAGCGTAAAAAAACGGACGAAAACGGACGAAAAACGGATACTGTGTAAATTCATCTTAACACTTCAATTTTGTCCCGCCGCTGCGTGTAATGTACAGATTGTGATGCTTTACTCGCAGCTGTAGACCAGTCTTCAGTTAAAATCTAATATAACCTGTTAGTAATTTAATATTTTAAAATGCTTAGAACTCCTTAAGTCTCAAGTGTATTTACCTCACAGAAATAACACAATACAATAATGTTTTCAAACCATCTTGTAGCATGCAGAACAGGAAGCTGCGTTATGACCTGGAACGGTATTCCAGTCAACCAGCTACCAACAAAAAACTGTACCGTATTGATTACTAATAGCATTACTGGGTCGGTCCGATTAAACCTAATACAATTTGCACCTGATGGCCAATGATATTTTTATTGCAAAAGCATTGTTTCCTTCAGTTTTGACTTGAAAGTATGAAAATCATTTTTTCTTGCATTGCAAGAAATGTCATTCCAAATCCAGCCCCTCTATATTTGGTTTATCGTTGTAATCTTGTTGATCTAAATTTGAGTAAACAAAGTTGGCATTAATAATAAGCTATAGACAGTATACAGAGTCTTATAGGCACAATCAAACCTTTGATTAACAGCCTAAGACATACTGTTTCGGAATGGACATGGGTCTTTTATTCCTTGTCTTTACAGCTAGGACTCTAGGTATGAACATGAACTTAGAAAAGCAAAGAATCGCAAATTAACCAGCTCATGACACAATTTTTTCCCCCCCAAAAAAATTATTATCACAATACTACAAGAGATAATTCTAATAGTTCAAATCATTGAGTAATTGAACCATTAGAATTATCTCTTGTAATATTGTGATTACTAAATAATTTTTTTGGGGGGGAAAAAATTGTGTCATGAGCTGGTTAATTTGCGATTCTTTGCCTTTCCACGCTCATGTTCATACCTGTAGTCCTAGCTATCCTGACAAGGAATAAAAGACATTAATGTCGATTCCGAAACAGTATGTCTTAAGCTGTTAATCAAAAATTTGATTGTGCCTATAAGACTCTGCGTACTGTCTATAGCTTACTATTAATTTTCTCAGTACATTGTTCTTAATAAAGTTGACATTGTCTTTGTGATGATCTTGTTGTTCGTGTATGGACCCCATCCAGTTTAGAAAAAAAAATCGCCCTATCGTTTTGGATTGATTTAAACCATTACTTAATGCCTATACTTTGCGGTATCAAATTAAAAAAGATTATCTACTGTAATGAAAGCGTTTTCTTTGGACGTGTATTGGATGTACAGATTTATTCCACTTACTGCCTGCACTGACTTTTATTGATTTATTTTGTAAACGCAGTATTGGTGACTAATAAGAATTGTAATTGTAAAAACACCCTCGCCTTCTTGGGTCTTGGTGACAATGTGCTCTTCCATTCAAGGCTTTGCCGCTTGGTGAGTGGGATCGTACTCGAAGGTCCATGACTCATCGCCAGTAACAACTCTTTTCAGCAAGTTGGGTTCAGTTTCGAGTTGCTCCCAAATGTCTTGACACACTTGCACACGCCGCTTCTTTTGTCCCTTCATTCTGCAACCTTGGTACCATTTTTGCGCAGATCTTCCTCATCCATAGATCTTCCGTAATGATCCTCCATACCCTCTCACTATTTAGACCCAGCCATCTGCTATCATTCTAACAGTGAGACGGGATCGCTCGGCACCTTTTGTCTCACACGCTCAACATTTCCACCTGTTCTGCCTCCCACTCCTGTGATCATCTTCCACCTCCTCCCTTCCCTCTTTGAATCTCCAGTGCCACTCAAAAAGACGAGTTCTTGACATCGTGCCATCACCATAGACTTCTTGAAGCAACATTAGTGCATCAATTGAAGTTTTTCCAAGACGGACAAGAAAGTTCAGGTTGATTCGTTGTTCGACGCTTATCCTTCGCACCAAAGAAAAAAAAGCCAAAAATTTTTAATTTTGTAAAATTTTTACAAAACGGTCGCACAGAAAGTGTTTTGACAGAAAAACGTGCAAAGAAGAATGCTGCTGTCACAGAATGCTGAAATTTGGTTTTCGAAATCATAAGACGTTGTCACATCATAAAAAGCAATGCTTTTTTTCTCTGCGTTAAAAGCTGTTCGTGCAACGTGCACAGTCCCGTTACTTTTCAAACACACCTCGTAGTTCTACCGATCGGTGGTGGAGTGGATGGAGGTCTGTTGCTAAAACGGTAAACTCGGGTTCGATTTCCAATTTGGTCAAACCAAAGACTATAAAAATTGGTATTCACAGTTTCCTGCTTGACGTTTAGCAACTAAAGGAACAGTGTGAAGCCTCCACCGTGTGTGGTAGACAGGTGGGCAGGTGGCAACTTGACTCGAAGACCAAAAGGTTCCTGGCTGTCTCCTGGCCGGTATGTTTTCCTTAAATAGTACTTTGTTGTCAATGTGTACGCTTAAGCATTTAAGAGATGACGAAATTGGTAATTGAACTGAGTAAAGTTTCAAGTTTAGGTTAATAGGAGATTAATTTAGTTTTAGGAAGATGATCATCCACCTGAGAAGTCATTTTTCGGCAAAACAGAAGCTGTTGCGGTTTTCAATTTCAGTGATTTGCTGGCAGTGTTATCTCTAAGCTGTGCGCGTGTGCGCACGTACAGCTTTCAGAGACTGCTCAGTGCTCACACGCATGAATTTACTGTACACAAGCATATAGCTGCAGACAGTGTTGGGCATTAACTCGTTAATTCGTTAATAACGAAGTCAAATTTTTCATTAACGCGTTAAAAAGTTAAAAATCTTTGGTGAGTTAACTTTTTAACTATAACTTTCGTTAAACTATTTTAACGTTTAAGTTAATCCGTTAAATTTCTAGGCTACATCATGCGTCCTAATGCCGTAAAAAACAAAAATAAGAAAAGGTTTCCACTGCGTCTATCTTTATTAAAATAGTAAATAGTACCATAGTAACAGAACTCAGAATGAGTAATTTTTATCTCGTATGGAAATGGAATCGTTTTACTGGACATCAACTGCAGGTTAATATTGAATTTTTAAAAAAATTAATGAATTAACTTTTAACTTTAACTTGGGTTGGTTTTGTTATTCAGTTAACTACTGTAGTTAACTTATCTGAGTCAAAAAATTGGTTGAAAATTCTTAGCAAATTAACTCTTAACGAAATTAACGTTTCTCATTATCTTGCGAAAGTTATCCAAAGGAATCCTTAAATCAATCCAGCAAAAAAATTTATTGTGCAATTAAAGAGCCCTTAAATTAAATGATAGTAATATATGGGCACAATACAAAGTTTATAAAAATAAACTGACTCATATTAAGCAAAATGCTAAACGAATTTACATTAAAAATTTAGTGAATGATAATAAGCGTTACACCATTCACTTTGTAAAATTGTAAATAAAATTATTCACTTGAAAAATGTGAAGAAAAATAACATTCCTAATAAAATGTAGGCTTCCAAAAGTGAAAGTGCACAAGGTCCACAGGCCATTACTAACTTGTTCAATAAATATTTCACAGAGATAAGATTTAATCTTGCATCTACAATTGAAACACTAACTGTAATTGATGGCAAATTTAGTGCCACGTCTTTGATTTAGATTTGTTTGTTTTGTTTTTTCTAGAACCAATAGTTGAAGAAGAAGTAGTAAATTACATCAGAGTAATGAATCCATCAAAAGTACAGTAAAAAATGGGATTCCTGCAAAGTATATAAAAATGTCAGGCTCTGTTATAGCTCCAGTTCTAACTAACATTTTTAATGCATGCATATCAACAGGATATTTTCCAAAAGTGTTAAAAACCACTGAAGTAGTTCCAATTTTTGAAAAGGCGAGAGAGAATTATGTTGTAATTATCGCCCTATTTCTATTTTAAATCCTTTTGCCAAAGTATTTGAAAACTGTTTGTTTGATCAGCTAAATAATTATTTTGCGAGCAATAATTTGATTAGTCCAAACCAATATGGTTTTAAATAAAATTGCTCAACAAATGAAGCCGTTTTGGATAATATTTACAATAAGCTATTTGACAAAATGGACAAAAAGCTCATTACATGTTCTATTTTCTTAGATTTAAGAAAAGCATATAATACCATCAATCATATAATGCATATAATATTGATCAAAAAACTAGAATGGTATAAATCAAAAAACTATCAAATCAAAAGAATGGAATGAGAGGATTACCACTACAGTTACTAGAAAGTTACCTGACTGACCGGCAACAGTATACAATTGTAAATCGATATAAATCCAAGTCAAGAGATGTTATTTGCGGTATTCCTCAGGGCTCAACCCTAAGTCCATTGTTATTTAATATTTATATCAAAGATCTTCCGCTTGCCTCAAATTCCACAATTCATCTTTTTGCTGATGATACAAACCTTACCCTCTCCCATTCCAATGTTTTGACACTGCCACCAAATATTAATGATGAATTAGTCAATGTAAGCAATTGGTTCAAGTTGAATAAATTATCAATTAACATTAATAAAACTGAGATAATGGTAGTGACAACAAAACAAAATAAACCTGAACTCAAAGTATCAGTAGATAATAATCCAATCAAGCAATCAGAGGTGGAGTCGAGGACACAAGGCAAGAGGCCAAGGCCAAGGACACAAAAAAAATCCGAGGCCAAGGCCAAGGACAGCCTTTTCGAGGACAGACCCTCTCGAGGCCAAGGACAGGAATGCTCGAGGCCAAGGCCAAGGACCAAGGACACAGGCGCAAGCGTTCTCCAAAAAAAAAAAGGTCTTCAAAAATTTTTTTTCAGGCGATCTCCAATTCATTGGCGTACCCAGAATTTTTGATTGTGGGAGGCCTAAACCACAAATCACATGAAATGACGTCATCAAAAATTTTTCAAATAGGAAGGTTTTGTGGGACAAAGATATCGTAGAATGGAAGATCTGAAATCGTTGTTGCCTGTTTGCACGTAACCAGGATTTTGCAAAGGAAGAGGGCTTAAACTGATAGTTGAAAAATGCATATATCTGGCTTTGGGAACATGTTGAGAAAGCTTGTGTAACTCAAATGTATTACAGACAGGAGTTTGGGGCCGGGACCCTAGCCGCCGGAGGCTTTAGGGGTCTGGGGGCGAAGCCCACTGCCGTTGGGCAATTTTTTGTAATTTTTTGGGAACAAAAGCTATTTTAATGCCATTGGATCCCATTTCGCAAGTGTTCAGAGCCATTTGAAAGCACTAGATTTTTGACATTTGAAAGCCGATCAAAAAAATCAAATTGTTTAATGCTCCTTTTCCTTGCAATTTAAGTCCAAAACACGTATAAAATCATGCATTTTGGAGTTAAATTATAATTGTAAGTGATTTGGTCCAGGTAGGGGGAAGTAAGGTGCATTGTCTCTGGCTACATTTTAGCAGTAAATAATAACCCACTCGAAGATTTTCCTTAGAAATTATTGTTTTGTCATGAAAATAACCAGTTATAGGAGTACAGGTTTGCCAGGGGGCCCAGGCCCCCTCAATTGAAGTTCAATGATTTGTTCAATCAGCATTTTTCATGGCTAATTTCTTTTTAAAGTATTTTGTGCGTAAAAAACTGGCGAGGTTGGCGGTGAAATACTGAATTGTTTTTGAAAAATGGTACAATAGATGGTTACGCCTACTAACCATGTTATTGTCGGGCCGAATTTACATCGCGTTAGGCCCTGAAACTTTAAAGATTTTCGCAACATCTTTCTGCCAAATTTAGGTGAAGACCAAAAAGAGTCTTACGATTTGAGCTCGGGGCCCCTAGCTGGTACTGCGTCATGTTATGGTAAATCCGGCCCTGATTAATACATTACGTTTACGAAAAGGTTAGATGTGGGCCTGAGATAGCAACTTTTAGGTCAAAAACTCTCCATTTTCTCCGGGTTATACGTTTAAATTGGCTGGCAAAAATTGAATTGAGGGAAACCCGGCGCCCCTGGTCTTCAATATTGTTAATTAGTTATACTGTTGTCAGCCAAAAATGCTAAAAAGAAACTGAAACTGAAGAAACAATAGGTTTTTTGTAACATTTTTGTTATTGGTGAAATTTCAATTGGGGGGAGGCCCTGCCCCCCTGCCATTGCCTACATCTATGCTCCAAGTGCGGAAAACAAAAAAGGTGTTCGCAAATTTTCCGCGAGGTTTCTGGCGTTTTCCAACGAAATTTCAACTGTTCAAAAAATAGTGCTGTCCTCGAGCCGAGGACAGGGCAATTTTCGAGGACTTGAGGCTTCGAGGCCAAGGCCAAGGACTTCAAAATGTGTCCTCGAGGACGTCCTCGAGGCCAAGGACGTCCTCGAGGACTCCACCTCTGCAAGCAATCACATCACATAAAGCATCTAGGTGTTCTCAAAGACGACAATCTAAACTGGAAACAACAAATTAAGGAACAATGTTAAAAGGTAGCAAGGGGATCTTGGACCCTGATTTAATTAAAAGACTTTGTAGACGAGCAAACACTAAGATCTGTTTACCACTGCCTCATATACTCACATCTACAATATTGCATAAGTAGCTGGAGGACTGCTTCAAAATCAACATCAGCACCTATCTTCATTCTGCAAAAAAGAAGCACAGATTGTTAACTGGAAGTGGATATCGAGAGTATACTAATCCTTTGTTCTATCGAGCTTAATGCTTAAAACTCAAGGATTTTTAGTCTCTTGAAACTGCAAACCTAATGTACAAAATTCACAACAATGTGCTATCTTTTGCAAATTTAGATAAGTTTAACCTAATAAAAAACTGTTATACACATAAGACAAGATTGAGCCTCAAAAACAACTTCTTTCTTCCTAGAACTGGAATAAGATTAGAGCAAAAGTCTCTATCATACGCAGGAATAAAAATTTGGAATGAAATTCCAAGCATTTAAAAGAAGTTTCATTCTACAGATTTAAAAAAGCTGTTAAAGCTCATTTTTCATCAACCTATGAAACCGATAAAAGCTAGAATATCAACTTTCTATTAGCGATGCAGTAGTAATTACTGTACAGTAAACATAGTTCTATATTTATGCTTAAGTTCAACAATAACCTATTCTATTGATTGAATGGCGGGGCTGGTGCATTCATCTATCACACATTTATACAATACGTCATCTCTCATTTTGATGTGCCTCTCAATTATAAGTATTTTTGCGGTAACTGACTGAGGTTGATATATACTGTATAGGAAATTGTACCGGTGCTGATAGCATATTGGTAAACGATACAAAACAAAGCAAGGAGTTTTTTTTTAACTCCAATTGCCCACTTGAAATCCTATAAAACATAAATACTCAATATGAAATTTATTGATTTATTTTCTATCCAATCTGCAGTTACAGTATTTTTTTTTTTTTTAATTTATTTTTCATTTGTTATTTTTATTTTTATTTTTTTTTAGTATGCTTAGAGTTAGAACGATTCTAATATTGCCCTGCATTTTCTTTACAGGTTGACTGTGAATTTTGTGTATACACTGTACAAAGTGCACATATCTTTACAACACTTTGTTTTAATTTTGCATAAAATTTTTTATGATACAAAGTAGCAGACCAAGAAAATCTAAAGGCTGCTTTTTTAACCTTGACTTGGTGAGGTGGCAGTAGACTTAGATGACCTTTCGGTCCTTCGCTGTCTCCTCACCAAGTGACTAAATATCGCTTTGACTCTGCAAGTTTGTGCGTTGGTTTTGAAGGAATTTCATATTTTGATGCTTTGCTGATAGACCTAGAGGAAGTTGCAGTTTTTTCTTGTGATATGACGTCACTTAATAAATAAATAAATAAATAAATATGATGATGAATATGATGAACATTAACTAGCCCAACAGTGTGCACAGACATATTGTTGAACATGGGTTTTTGCACAAATATAACAAATACAATTTCCAAAAAAGTGCACACACACCAAAACTTCTGCGCACACAGACTATACAAAAAATTAAAGAGAACATTGCTGGTGATACCTGCATAAACGCATTAAATTGCATGGCTAATCCTAATTTTGAAGCTGTTATTCAGGGGATCTTTAGAAAAGTCAATAATTTATTTGAAAAACAAATCTAGATTGCTATAAAAATGAAGGCTATAAAATCGAACTTAAAAAAACAAACACAAACTTAATTGTAGTTACTCACGTACAACCTCGAAGACCTCCGCCTTGCGCACCACTAATGGTATGTGTATGCTGAAAACCATTAAGAGCCACTGCGCTTTCGGACTTTGGTACGGCAAATAGCAACATATAGGCTAATTCATTTATCTTTTTTTTATTATTCGCACAAAATAAAATTAAAAAACAACTCCGGTTAAAAAATATTAAAACTTTCTGGACAGTGCTATCGCCAAAGCAAACAAAGTGAGGGGGCACTTGCTGAAAGTTATGAGGCACCAAAATAGACTAAACTTTGTACACCAAAACTGATCTTGAGCGGCTGAAAATTATGCGCAGTTTCAAAATTCTGTATTCATATCTAAAAAAAAAACATAAAAAGGTCGATAGCTTTTCTCGGCTCTTTTTGTTTCCGGTCCATAATCACCAAAAAAGTCTATCTGCAGCGGTGACTGGGACCTAAACAGCTTGAGTGTTCTCCGAAAACCCAAAACAGCTGTTTTTAAAAAAACGAACTAACGATTTTGTAGGTCTACATCTGTACTCTCTAGCACACCCGTAAACAGGCGTGCAACCAAGATTTTACTATAGGGGAGAGGGGGACTTGAACCATGACTTAAAATAATTTTTTTGGTTGAAAAATGCTTTGAATGGGTGGCAAGCTGAGCAAAGTGGTACAACTCAAGCAAGTTAAAGGCGGGGGTCTGAGGGCGAAGCTACCGGTCGCTGGGCGATATTGTTTTGATTTTTCGAGAAAAAATAGCCATTTTAACACCATTTTGATCACATTTCGCACGTTTTCAAAGTCATTTGAAAAGAATTAAATTGGTGCAATTTGGAAGCGAATTTAAAAATAAATTGCCTAGCCCATTCAGCCCCTATTTTGATTATTTACAGGTCAAGTTTAAAACACGTTTAAACGCTTGCATTTAATGGTAAATTTTCTTAGTGACTTGGCTAGGAAGGAGGGACTGAAGCTCCCTCAGCCCCCATATCTATGCCATTATCCGTAAACGCTTAGCGGTCTGATGTGCGTTAAGATCCATGGTTTGAAAAATATTGGCTTCGTGCTCAGAATACTTTGAATTGCATATACGATGCAAGCGTTTGTAGTTTTGAAATTAATATGACTAGCCTAATTTTTGATAACTTAATGGGTGACGAGGTGTGAACTTTGGATGTTAAAGCTGGTGTTTGAAACTTGAACCACATACAATTTTGGTGTGTAAAAACTTTAATTTACTGCTAATATATGTAACTTTAGTCACGTAGCTAGGATTGAATGTTGTTATTCCTTTCTACATCATTGTCGATTGTTTTGTCGTTACGTGATGTTTCAAAAAAAAAGTTTTAGTAAACAAAAATTGGGGGGCACAAGCAGCCGTTAGGGGTAAAAGCCCCCCTGCCCACCCCATACGGACGGCACTGCTTCCGGTAGCATCGATCTATTCCCAACGTTATATCAGTTGCTATATTTCTTTGACTGCAATATAGCAACTGTATAGTGTAAAGTTTGTTTTTCTAGGTGTTTTACGTAGTTAGATAAAATTATACCCAAATTTTAGGTCACAGTCGCGTCTATAATGAGTAATGACGGTTTTATTGCTTTTGTTCGAAATGAGCGCAACTGGCTAAAACAATTACTCTTTTTAATTTCTCATGACTTCACCAAGGTTGCCACATCCTGGAAAAGTCCTGGAAAGTCCTGTAATTTTTTTGCTGTCTTGGAAAGTCCATGAAAGTCTTTAAATTTAGTTTATAAGTCCTGGAAAACATTTGGAAAGTTTTCCCGTAATTTACCAGGATAGAATGTGAATTTTCTTCGTAATAATTGGTATCTTGCTATAATTGTACCAAGCTATTTAAAAAAAATTTTGCATTGTAAAAGTCCTTTAAAATGCTTTATTGTAGCCTTTTGTTAAAAGACAGGGTTTATTTGTACGCTAGCGCACTAATAAAAAATCACTTTCTTAAGCCAAACCCTAACTGCAACGCTAGCTCTAACCCTAACCTAAACTTTGAATCTTAACCCGAACCAGAGATGGAAACCGGTCGGGTCGACCGGCCGGTCGGGTCGAGATTCTTCGACCGGCCGGTCAAGCCGGTTGAAAAACCGGTCGAATTCTCCTTTCTGGCTACTAAAAGACATCTAAGCACCAACCGAAATATACTTATATATTTTCTCATAGCTAAAACTTTTGATCAAAAAACAGTATTAACAAACCACATCTTTTGAAAACACTTGTTGAATGGTTTCAAGCTGTGACTAATATGCTGTGACCATTAAGACATGCACATCTAGGGGCGTATTTAGGGTGAGAGCAATGTGTCATGCCCCCCTCTTTTGGGCCACGGCACAAAGCAAACAAGTACAAAATATAAGTTAAAATCGCGTAATCAGACTATAACAAAGCATGCATGTGGAAAAAGTTTGCGCTACATAAGCGTAGCCAGGGGGGAGGGGGGCAGGGGGCCCGCCCCTCAATTGAAATGCTCCCAATGATAAAAATGTCACAAAAAAGACTATTGTTTCTTCAGTTTGAGTTTCTTTCAGCATCGTCGCGTACAACAGTACACGCGTACAAAAGTAATTAACAATAATATTGATCGAGGGGGCCCGGGCTCCCTCAATTTAATTTTTGCCAGCCAATTTACAATGGGCCCTCTACAATAATTTTGATCCAGGGGCCCCAGGATCCCTCAATTTAAATTTTGCCAACCAATTTAAAAATCCCCCTACAATAATATTTATATGGCCCCCAATTTGAATGGGCCCCCAACAATAATTTTGATCCAGGGTGCCCGGGCTTCCTCAATTTAATTTTTGCCAACCAATTTAAATGGGCCCCCAACAATAATTTTGATCCAACCAACTATATTTTTGCCAACCAATTTAAAAATCCTCCGACAATAATATTTAAATGGCCCCCCTATTTAAATGGGCCCCCAACAATAATATTGTTCCGGGGGCCTGGGCTCCTTCAAGTTAATGTTTGCCAACCAATTTAAACGTATAACCCAACTGAAATTAAGGGGTTTTATCTTAAAAGTTACTAACTGAGGCACTCATCTAACCTTTTTATGAACGTAATGCAATAACAAGGGACGGATTTGATATACGGAACAGTGCCAGGGGCCCCGCGCTCAAACGGTAAGATTTTTTTTGGTCTTCACCTGTACTTGGCAGGAAAATATTGCGAAAATTCCAAAGTGCCAAGGGCCCAACTCGATGCAAATCCGGCCAGGGCAATAACATGGTTTGTAGGCTTAACTATCTATTGTACATTTTTCAATAACATTTCACCTCCACCTCGCCAGGTTTTATGCAAGAAAATACTTTAAAAAGAAATTAGCTCCAGTAAGGGAAATGCTCATTAAACAAATTTTTGAATTGAGAGGGCCTGGGCCACCTGGCCGTATATGTACTTCTATAACTGGTTGTTTTCATGACAAAACAATAATCTCTAAGAAAAATATTCGACTGGATTGCTATTTATTGCTAAAATATTGCCGGAGGCGATGTACTTTACTTCCCCCTTAGCTGGGCCAAATTACTTACAAAATTTAGCCCCAAAATGCAAGATTTCAAAAGTGTTTTGGACTTAAATTGCAAGCAAAAAGAGGACTGAACAACTTGGACTTTTCAATTCGTTTTTAAATGTTAAAAATCTACTACTTTGAAAAGGCTTTGAATACGTGCGAAATGTGATCCAATGGTATTAAAATAGCTATTTTTTCAAAATAATTCCAAAAAACCGCCCAGCGGCAGGGGACTTCGTTTTCAGACCACCGTCTGTGACACGTTTGAATTACAGTACACGTCTTTACTCAAACATGTCTCCCAATTTAGACATTTTCGCACCTTAGGTATTTGTTTAAGCCCTCTCCTTGAACGAGTCCCTATGCCAACACCAGGTCACGGCTTCTGATCTTCCATTCTACGATATCTTTGTCCACGCAAAAATTCCTCTTTCGAAGTTTCTGATGACGTCAGTGCATGTGATTTATGGTTTGCCCCCCCTCCAACCGAAAATCCTGGCAACGCCTATGTTGCGCTATCTGGCTTTTAGCATCATTTTAATCAGCTGAAGAGTAGAAGTGGCGCAGATTAAGATTTTTAATACACGCTAAAATCTTGCCTTTTTGAAAAGCTTTTTTCACCTTAAATTTGCTACACTCTGCCCTGGGCAAAAAAGACCTAGCTCTTATTTTTTTTATGTCTAACTATCCATGGCTTCTTCTGAAGTACCAGCATTTCTACTAACTGCTGGGGTAGATTATATTTCGAATATTTTGCAGCCAATGTCATAATAGTTTAGTTTTTGCTGCTCCGCAAATTGCAAATAATCTGTCACCAATAGCTAAAAAATTGTAACTTTATTTTTTGGCCTTTCGCAGAATATCATTAGAAAAAAGTCTAATAATTTAGCAAGTGCCCTCCAGTTCTTTTTATGCTTATTTTGTGCACGTTTTGCGCTGCTCAAAACAGGTCATTCAAACAAAAGTTTATCCCAAAAAGGTCTCAAAATTGAGTTATTTTGGCAAAAAACGCAAAAATTGTTTTGCGTTTCTTTTCTGAGACCTCCGTCCAAAGTCACAAATTTTTACACCTCACCCATGCCCCCCCATTTTGAAAATTTTTTATTAAATACATTGAACAGTGAACAAAAACCTTCTGCAAAAAACCGGTTGACTGGGCCGGTCAAAAACCGGTCGACCGGCCGGTCAAAAACCGGTCGACCGGCCGGTCAACCGGTAATGATTTTGAAATTCACCGGTCGGGTCGAGAAAATCCGTACCGGTTCCATCTCTGACCCGAACCCTAACGATAATTTTAAAAAGTAGAAGAGAGTAGAGGAGCATCAGGCCGGCCGCTAGAGTAGCGTGACTGGGGGAGGGGGGTGGGGGTCGGCAAAAAAATATTTGCGGTGGCACATAAATTTTCCTCTTAAAATCAAGAGTTAAGACCAAAAAAAAAGAAAAAAAATCTTCATTCAAAGTTATGCCCCGTGGATACGGGCTGTGGCACAATTCTCGGGAGGGGAGAAGGGGCACGGTCATAGCCAGGTGTGGTGCGACGGAGTCTTATGGTACGAATCTCGGTTTTTGCCCACAAATGCATGGGTGACAACCAAAAAAAAAATTCTTCGGCGCGATATCTTAGGCTTCGTCTTGGCGTTCACTCGTGATTTTTGTCCTGGAATAAGATTTTACTCACGCTTGGGGGGGCACAAGCAGTGTTTTGGGGAGGCACAGGCCCTGAAATGCATTATAGTGGCACCATGCCTATTACTTTCTTTTGGGGCACAATCCTCGCTTGGGAGGCACATATTTCTCGCTTGGGGGGCACAAGCAGTGATTTTGGGGGAGGCACGGCCCCGAAATGCCCCCCGTGGCACCGGGCCTGAAGAGCACCCATTCCTTTACTCTTTGCTCTCTTATTCTCTTTCAGCAGTTCTTGCTTGTACCTTAATGTTCAAATAAGCACTAATTCCTTGTTGAAATGCCAAAATTTGCACTTCGCAGTTCCGTATGTGCAAATTATTGAACATTATTACGTAGAGTGAATTGTTAGAGAGTAATTTATTGCCATGCGATGCTCTAGTAGCAGTAGCGTAGCGGGCTATAGGCTCCCATTGGCCAGTTGACCAAGTGCACAATAAGAAAAATTAGACGTTTTTCGCACTATACTTTGAACCAGTTTTTTGCGGTTATATTTGGACTCTCAAAGGCGATAAATCATCCAGCCAATTCCAGTGATTTACGATAGTTAGAATTGAACTATAATTTTTGATATTTTTTTTTTAATTTTGGGGTTGCAGTTGCAGAGATATTCAACAAATACAAAAAGATATCCCCCGAAAAAAGTTTTTGGAAACTCTTAGTTCTGTTTTTCCCGCCAAAACCACAGTTCTCTAAACTATTAGGCCTCCTGTGGTTTTGGCGGGAAAAACAAAACTCAGTGTTTCCAAAAAATTTTTATGGGGGATATCTTTTTGCATTTGTTGAATATCTTTGCAACCGCAGCCTCAAAATTAAAACAAAAAATATCAAAAACTATAGTTCAATTTTAGCAATTACAAACCACTGCATTTGGCTGGATAATTCACCGCCTTTAAAGTAATTTAAAGCCACTTTTGAAACATGATTTAGGGGAGGGGTTAACATTTGTTAAAAAGTAAAATCAGTTACAATCAACTAACTAAAATGGCTCAAGTAAACCATCAATTCGCTTGCTTAATGCAAAATACTTAACTTTGGCTTTGTAAAAAAATGATGAGGGATTCATTCAGTATTTAATTTAGTTAATTACCAGTTACCTATCTCAAATCTCGTTTTATTAGCTACTCCTCTCAAATTATCTTTATCTAGCTTTATAAAAAGCAGACGATTTGGATTATTGCTCTTGAGTTTTTTCAAAGGAAGTGCCTATTTGCACTCTGGCATGCAAATGAGCTCTGCTTATAGAGAATAAGGGAGCAAGAGTGGGTGCTCATTAGCTCAAATACTCTTATTTTTCAAATTATTTTTGCTAGGATTTGGGTTTAGATTTTGAGTTTGGGTTTAGAATTAACATTAAAGTTAGAGCTAGGGTAACAGTTTGGGTTGTTCTTGGGGTTTGGGTTAGGGCTAGGATAGCGTTTTTTTTATTTGCACCTGGTGTGCAAAAAAACTCAGCCTTTTTCAAGTGATAGAATTTTTGGTTTACTGGCTGGAAATAAAGCTAGAATTATAAGTTTTACCATTAGCCATTACCGACATACTGTAGCTCATTTATGCAACCAGTTTAATCATGTTTTTGCGATTCTAATTTCTATGTCTCGTTTTAAAAGCATTAATCTTTACCATACTAAGCCTAAAATTAAGTTATTATTGCAAAAAATTGCAAAGTCTTTTGGTGCTGGGAGCAAAGCTCTAGTGGCCTCCGGCGGCTCTGCCCCCATACCCCTAAAAGCTGCCCTCCCATTGCAGACTTCTGGCTATAAACCCGGCAAGTAGTCAGTACTAAGAATGTAAATGCGTTACATCAAAATTTTTCTTCAATCACAAGTACAAAAAAGTAGGTGCAAGAAAGAATAATAGTGAAAATTACATTTTAAGTCCTGTAAAAAAAACCTTGAATAGTCCTTGAAAATTCCTGGAAAGTACTGGAATTTGATATTGCAGTTTCTGCAGCAAGCCTATCTACTCAACTCAGTTCCGCAGTTAAAGCGGCAAAGCAGAGTTAAAGCGAAACTAGAACGTGACATCGCAAGCGATATCCGGGGACTTCGCGGCATTATCGAACTTTATTGCGGTAATAGTGATCTGGTTGCTTTGAATGAATTTGTAAAAAATGTAGTCGTTTCTAGTCAGATCAATAATTGTTAACCTATTAAATTAGTTCAGCTTATTTCACTTCGAGAAAAAGTTACTGCTAGGTTTTTGTCTAATCCCTAATATAGACTCCAAACCCAAACTTTCCTCGCGTTAAACGCAACCTCAATGCTACTTTGCCACCAACCCCCACTACGAAAAATCCCTGCCTGCACACTACCTCCAAGCGCAAATAAATCTTTATTGCAGCAATAACAGGAACAAATCATAACATGGTGAAGTATCAACAAACACATTCAAAACCAGGACAACCCAAGTTTAACACTTACAATTAAAAATAAAACAAAATTCTTTATTAAACGTGACATGAGGACAAACGCGTCGTTATTACGCCGACTATAACGCAATGATTTCACTTCAACCGCACCATGGTTACATTGTTACGTCCTTGCATAATACGCCAAATAATGATTTTCTTTAGGCAGTACTTAAACAGAAAAATTTTGCTTGGGGGATGCTTTTGCAACCTTGACCAAACGCATTCGGAATGCGAAAGTACTTTAGTGGAAATTATGTCTTTCCGTCCCCGAAATCGAGTGAATACCAAAAAAAAAGGTCATCACCGCGATTTGGGACTACATTCAGCCGGAGTTTCTGGGATTTATTTGTGCTGATGGGCCCTTTTTTGGCTAATCAACCAGCGCTGAAATCTCGTTGGGGGGACGCCAAACCTCGATGGTGGGACGCTAACTCTCGATGGGGGAAAGCGTCCCCCCTGCAATTCAAATACTGTCTCTAGGGTACTTGGTGCTTCCGAACAGGCAGCAAACTGAATGTACAATTCCAACAAATACACAGAAACATTGCACCATCTCAAGCCCAAACCAGACACCCCAAACTACGCAGAAGCCGTTGTAATCAAAACTGTGTGTATCATCCACTATTTAGCGCCTCACGCCGCCTGTTAACAATTAGTGGCGTCGCTGAGGATGGTGACACCCGGGGCGGAATTTCGTGGTGTCACCTTTTATAATGTATAGGAAGCAGCAAAACGTTATATTTTAAAGATAACGGTGCAACTTCATTATAGTAGATAGCAGTTGTTATTTGCCCAGCTCAATAACTTCTCGTTGGAAGATTATAAAACTTGAAAACTAGTAGCACTCGTTTACAATAAGTCGTGTAACCAGATACTGCACTTGGGGGGCTGTGTTCGGGGGCCTGAGAGCTCCGCTCCTAGCACTCCAAAATTTTGTATGGTTTTGCAAATAACTTAATTTTAGGCCTATTTCGATAAATATTAATAATTTTGAAATGCGGCATAGAAATTAGCAGTGCAAAAACATAAAATGGGCAATGTGTTTTTTTATGGCAATTTTGATGTTCGATTTTACCTTTGCGGGGAAACTTAGAACTTTTAAATTTCTAATTCCTATACCCTTTTTACTCTAAGATATCTCAACAATTATTCTTTGGGGCAATAACTTTAACAAAAACGAGTTGGTTTTACAACATAGCTGTTAGAAATACTGGATATCTTTTCGGGCCCAGGTGTAGGTATAGTGACAACATTGGTACTTCTAAACTAAAGATGCATGCAATTTTAGATTTTTTTATGTACAATTTGACGTTTCATTTTTTTAACAGTACTGCACTGCTATAAACGAATTTCATACCAGTACCATGAGTGAACCAGCGCTGTAATCTTGTTCTTTTATACTATGCACATAGAAAAAATATACTGTAGGTTACAAAGTTTACAATAAATGACAATAACGTTGACCTTGCTGCCTCTTTGAAGTGACACACCGGTACCAAAAGTTGTACCACAGATAGTTACATTTTCAACAATTAGCACAAGCAGATAGCAGTGTTTTCCCAATTTTATGCGGACAAAATTTACATGGCTGATTTTCATGCTGCGGCATGAACTTGTGTGTTCGAATCTCGTAGCATTTTTTCAACATATTTTAAAGGGCTACAACTTAGTCCAACATGCAATTGCAACTGCCTTTTAAAATCATTTCCGAAAAAAAAATGCAGCTAACAATTGTGTAATGCTCAATGCTAAATATGTAAAAATGCAAAAGATAGAAAGTTCACAGAACAATAAACACTGTATATTCTTTCCCTTCCAAGATGTTCGTAGGATGATATGCCTACGGACATTAAGGAGTCATGTAACTCTGAAGGAGATATTTTTTTAAAAACTACTTCGTTCCAGCACCAGATTTATCTTGGCAAAGAGTAATGGAAAAAATAGTCAATAAATGATGAAGCTCCTAAACTCTTAATAAGATCCTTTTACTTATTTTTTATGATATTGAAGTTTCATACAAATTCTAAGATGCAATGGCTTCGTTGTTACAACACGGCTCCACAAGCTTGCTGAGGGAGCTTTCAAGAAATTTTTACACCAATTAAGCCCGAAAGAATATTCAGTATATACAGTACTTAAATTGTAGGGGGGATGGGGGGCACGCGTCCTCCCATCGAGATTGAGCGTCCCCCCATCGAGATTTTAGCGCTGGTTTGTGGGAGGAAAAAGTTAGAGTTTTTTTTGGGGAGATCACCTGTTTTTGGCCGGAAAAGCCACTTGAATTTTCGATTTCGGCCAGAAAAAGCCTTCGGATTTCGACAAAGACATTTTTTTGTTTTTTTGGAGATCACCTGTATTTGGCTGGAAAAACCGCTTAAATTTTTGATTTCGGCCAGAAAAAGCCCTCGGATTTCGGCGAAGACCTTTTCTTTTTTTTTTTTTTGGAGATCACTTAATTTTCACTGAAAAATCGCATCAATCCAAGTCAGTAACGATGAAAATTTGGGTCAAGTTCGTTTACGGAACAAACTCTCAAAAAATCCTGGCTACGTGCCTGTTGTTCACTAAGGTTCAGTCAACGCTGAAAAAGCGTTCCCCAATGAAAAACTTTTCAATTTAAATACTGAGTATATATAACAGCTATGTAGGGAAACCAACTCGTTTTTTGTTTAAGTCATTGCCCCAAACAAGAGTAATAATAGTTGAGATATCTTGGAGCTAAAAGAAGTGTAGGAATTATAAAGTTAAAAATGCTTAAGTTTTCCCTCAACGATAAAATCAAACACCAAAAAATAAATTGGAGACTCTATACTTCAACAATAGCTGAGAAGCAGTTATGTGATAACCACATGGAGAGCTCATAGGACAGACTTTGACTTAACATATCAACTGACGATATGGCAAAAAAAAAATCATGATAATAAAATAATCACTTTGCTGGTCCATCTGCATGAAAACGCTTTAATAGAGTCAATTCTGGGGGTTTCCCAATCATTTTGGCCCGATTTATCCCAGCCTTTACCTATCCCCTTTAAATCAAAACACCAACCCAGTTCCAGTCATCTACAACGCATAAATGCTGGTTTTTAGTAGAAATAGCGATTGAAAACAAGTAAACTTCATAGCCTCAGTGTTTTTTGATGTTTGTGACATCATATCCAGCAACTTGTGGAAATCCCTTTTTTCTACTGTAAATAGCTTATTTTCTGTTGAAGATACACCATTTTTATCTATTGAACACTAATAGCAAATCATGTATTCTGCGTCGTTTGATGTAAATATCAAGGTTCCACGATGTATAGTTTTTGAGAAAACGCAGAAGTCGAAAAATGACGTAAAAAATGGAGTCCTGAACCCTCAATATGACGTCATAATCAAAAATAATATCAAATTCGTAATCAGCAGCAAAAACTCCATCAGAAATTTGCTGAGCTGCTATGAAATTTAAAAGTGGTACAATTTTGAAACTTCCTAATATGTATATAATTCTTTTATGAAACCTGTTAGCACGCTTCAACAAGCGATCAAATTTTATTGCTTACTTTTGGCAATTTTTTAAACTTTGTACTAATCCGTAAGTTATATTTTAACTCTTAAAACACCCCCTCTTAAGCGACATAAGTGTTTACAATAACACAAAAATGCATTACAACAAGAAATCAAATAACAGCAACCCCTCAACAAAAAAACAGAAATAACAAACAGAAAATCCAAAACTTTCCAAAACAAATTTAACCCTGAAAAATAATGTCATCTTTGTTTATGAATCCTTTTGCAATCTGTCACCATGCAATCTGCACCGAGGAACACCAACCGCACAGAACTTTCCATTGACGACACTGCAATGTAAATAATACTTTTTACGATGCAACCAAAATACATTTCACCATCCAAAGATCCACTAGAAACATTGTTCAGCATACGATACCAAAAATTACCTTTAAAACATGACATGACTGGAAGTTCAAATAATGTGTTGGAAAATTGCTTTTTTTTCAACTCAAAACATTGAAAAAAATCAAACAATGAAGCCTCAGAGCAGCCCCAAAACCAACCAAGCCACGGTGGGCTAAGCAAAACACTGCACCCGCTTAACCATATCAGATAAAAAAAAAAACTGACAAGATTTCCAAGTCCGTTGAATTATCCCAATCATTTTTCAATAATAATTTAATTGCAATGTTTTGACATTTACAGGTCAGATTTTTAGTGTTTAGACGTTTAATTTGTTTCAGTTTCTAATTTTACAAAGGCATTTAAGAGTTTACCAGTGTAAAAAAATGAACAAAATCTATGATAACATCACTTACTGTAACTAAATTGCATTTCATAGGCGTAGCCAGGGGGGAGGGCCCAGGGGGCCCAGAACCCTCCCAATTGCAATGCCAATCATGATAAATCTGTGGTGAAAGAGACTAATCTTCCTTCAGTTGCGTTAGTTGTTTTGATTCCAACCTGACTTCGGTCCGTGAAGACCTTTTTTTTTGGTCTTCACCTGATTTTCGGGACAAATCCGGCCCTTTGGTATGTGAAGATCTTTTTTTGTTGTTTTATTGTTTTGGTCTTCGCTTAAAGGTTGTAACTTGGCCTCCCCCCAATCCTGAATTCGTCTCCAACTAAATTTCGGTTCCCCACAATCAAAAATCCTAAATCGGACTGTGAAAACTTTTTTTTTGGTCTTCACCTGTGTGATTTGTGGTTTGCCCCCTTCCCCAATCAAAAATCTTGGCTACACTTATGCTACGTTTTGATAGGAAAAGATTCAACGCCAGCAACAGTTTTATTGGGCTATATTCTCAGATGCAACATGTATAAACAAATAAACATTATGAATATTACAAAACCAAAACTTTCTTTATATACCTGCTTGATGACGAAGCATTTAAGAAGTTGTCGAGTCTCATCTCCACATCATTCACACACGAAAAAACTTCCTTTTCAGGAATTCCTCCGCAGTAACAAGCCGTTGGCAACACTGTTAATGATTAAAGTTTGAATTGAGTTCTTAGAAATAAATCTTACTTTATTTTTAACAAGGACTGCACCCAGCATTCCAGCAACCTTGCACACAAAATTTCGCTTAAACTTTTTCAACAATGCAGAAACTTCATAGCACAATTAAAAACAATAAAAGTAATTCAAAATGTAAGTACAGGTATGGCCAATGCCAATCTAGCAGTTCGGCAACCAGGAAACATATACAAGTCTAAAAGTTTTATTACCTCTAACATTTACTCTTAAGACTAAACCTAACCTTCCATCAAACGCAAATCCTAAATTCAGATTCAACATTGACCTTGAAAAAACTAACAAAAAATGCCACCATTCCTCATTTTCATTTCATTACACTCAAACAAAACAAAAAAACTACCTTTATTTGGTTGCATAGCATGCCAATACATTTTCCAAATATGTGCAAATCGTCCATGCCCAATAAAAACGCCAGCCCACTCATGAAATTCAGCTTAATGACCACACTTAACCTCCATCCAATTGTGCAAGACCACAACCCACTTTATCCAATTCTTTTCTAGGTCAACTTCAACAACTCTCAACCGATACCTAAGATTTTTGAAGTTTCAAACGACCACATCTTCTCATCAAAAAAACCCTGAAAATACCACATTAGCCAGAGAGAGCAACTTAGCAGCAATGTCAAACATAACAAAGAATTCTGCTTGCACAATCCTTAACCAAACAAACCTTGTCAATTACCTAACACCAAAAGCGAACATCCCAAACAAACAGCCCTTTAGATTCACCTCTAAAACCATATTTTATTCAAACAATAGCTTACTACCATCAACCAAACCTTTAAGATCCAGAAAAGTTAGTAAGTAACGCAATAACTAAATTACAAGCTTTTGGAACACCTGCCCAGTAGCTATATCAGTATTCTCCCATACATTTTGGTGGGTCTGCATTAGGCCGTACCAAATGTTGGTGACTTCCTTCAATTTCTCGGGAACTCTCGCAAAAGTTGTGGTTCAACCACCAATTCAATTTACCACCAAAAGTTTTTGATTAAACTTTTGTTTTACACCTCCTCAAAATCAAAATGCGTTTCTATCGCAACAGGACAAAAATTAAAATGGCCATAACTTCGCAACTGCTCATGCTAGATGCAAAATTTTTTTTCTAAAGATACAGAATACCCAAGTTCCTATCTTTCCTCAGTACATTATATTAGTCTAACTGCTCAATTTTTCAAGTAAAATCAAGAAAACAGTTTTTTTACTAATTTTATTGAGTTTTCTATGATAGCCTATATCTCATTGCATAGAAGCGTTATGGAATTTGTGTAGATGGTAACTTTATATTAGCTATACTGTCATTGTAGAGTAATTGCTGTATTAGAACATGTTAATTGATTTTCACACTGTTCACAGATAGGATACCTAGAACTGTAAGTGTTGAAAAGCGCTAGATCACTACAACAGAATTTGATGTATCAACTAATTTATAATCACTGACTGTATTCTTGTTATTTTCACATCTTAATTCTTTGCGATTGTTCTAAACAGGCAGAGTATTTTGGCTTTGGACAATAACATGCTTGTTATACCTACGTTTAGCAATTACTAAATAGGTATAGTATAGTATGCTCCAAAGCCAACATGCTATTGGTAGGCATCATGGTACTATTTAGGAAAACAAACTAATTCTCTTTGCTGAAAAAATGTTCAAAATTTTAGTAAGATTTGGCTGCTTTCTGCCGACAAAGAAACAAAATAATGCAGCATGTTCTGCTGAGAAGTCTGCTTCCAAAGTGCAGGGTTCATGGATAAAAATTGATTTTGCCTTGGCATCACATAATACAAACCATGCTTAACTAAAATCTTTGGAAAACCAGGCAAACTCAAGAGTCAAAACAAGTGTTTCTAGAAGGCTGTACACAAATATATTGTGCTGCATCTGCAAAGTTTAAACTACAAGCAATGCGTATCAAGTAACTTGACATTAGTAGAAGACTTCTAATGCTTACAACAATAAAAGCCTAAAAAGACATCATCATGAAAAAGGATGTGAAAACCGAAAAAATTTCTAAAGAGATTAGTTCACGAGTAGGGAGTAGAAAAAAGGAATAAATATTTAACAGCAAAAAGATCTAAAGCCAATAGTATAAATACTAGAAATAAAACTAAAATTGTTATCAGCACTTAAAACGATGAAGAAAACTTTGAAATGACATGTCCAAGTCAGCCAGCATCCAAGAGCAGAACAAAGAGCTTCAGCAGTATTAGTGGTTGCTAAAAGTGTAACAATTAACCCGTATCTTACCGCTATATGTTATGATTGTCAAATTGCGACAAAACTTCACGAAAATGCGTGAATTTAGTAGGATAAGAGACCAAAAAAAAAATTAAGCTAAAAATATTTAGCGTTTACGAGATATGACTATTTTCCCAAATAGAAACATTGGCGGTTTTCGGCACAAACTTTTGAAATCAATTTAAAGTACTGTTCATTTTGATATAAAACAATCAGAACAATCAACTTCATAGTACATTTCCCATCACATGGCAGTGTTTGATATGTGCAAACACTTGCTGCATTTTGTTAAAAATAAGCTTCAACTGAAATTATTTGGGGGGGGCAAAGTAAAATTATGCGCGGGAACTTGCCCCACCTGCTCCCCCTGGCTACGCCCCCAATTTGGTGGGGTCCGTTGTGGGTGGTATCCAGTGCTCCTTCTAAGCTGTGGGCATGTGTGCGTGCACACAGCTTTCAGAGACAGTGCACACACATAAATTTACTGCGCAGAAACATTTTGTTGAACAGACACATTGTTGCACAAGAGTGTCGGCAGGAAATTTTTCAGGGGAGGGGGGGCAATAACAACAAGTCCAGTATTAACTACTAAAAATGGAAGAATTTTTGAAATTCGGGAGGTTTAAGAGAAGTTTGTGAAAATTCAGGGGGGCTATGGCCCTCCCCTGCCCCCCCCCATGTTGTTGCACGTGGGTTGTTGCACAAGTATTACAAATATTAGTTATTTCAAGAAAAGTGCGCACACACACCAAAAACTTCTGCACTCACAGATTACAAAAAATTAGAGGGAACATTGGGGGTACCCACAAACTAATACAAAATATTTGTCTTTTGAGTATCTGTGGATATAAAAAAAAGGCACCTTAGCTTAAGCCGTTCAAAAATTGATGTTTGGGCGGCCATGTGGGGGGTCTCTGGGAGGGTGGTAGCCCCAAACTATGTCAAAATATATGTCAAACATCTACTGATATAAATTAACTGGCGCCCAAGCTTGAGCCGTTCAAAAAATTGATTGTTTGGGTCCCCATTTTGGGGGGAGTTTCCGTTGGAGCGGCCCAAAAAAATTTTGCAAGACTAAATTGCGTTTGCAGCTCAACAATTTTACACTAAAGTTAGATTTCAATGTTTTGTGATTTAGGAGAAAAAGAGTGTACAAGATTTAAAAAGAAAAAAAAGAAAAAAAAAGGAAAAAACCTCATCGCGGCCAAATTAATTGAGATAAAAGGGTATTTTGAAACATATAACAATGCGAAATATTTTTTGCCGTACTTGAGCCGTTTTTGAATGAGAACACTTTTTACGCCAAACTTTTGGAGCGGTTTTTGGATCCTAAAGCCTAAGTCAGATAATTTATAGCCTCGATATTTGGTCCAAACATACAACTCGTTAACTTCAAACTGCTGTCAAAATTTCATGCGGCTAGACCAAACCGTTCTTGAGTAATAAGCAAAAGTCTGAAACTTCGTACTAGTTACTTTGAAAATGCCGAGTAAAAACAAAAAAACACGCGACGTGAGTGTCGGTCGTTCCAATAATGGGCTTTCTAGTACAGCAAAATAAGTAATTCTTTTAGTTTACTCTTATCTAAACAATATGTACAGTAGCTTGACCAAACTACACTAAGTCATAATTCTGAAAATCTATAAAAAGCAGTCTATTCTGGATTGTTACTTTCTCTTCTCGTAAAACTATATACAATATAACTTGCATGCTGTAAAACCGCCAATGTTCCCAAATGGGAACAAATAAGTTCAAAACTAATTTTTTAACAGTAACTTGAAAATAATTACAAAGAAAACGATTTTGTGAAGTCATGTCTTTATCAAATGTACAAAACATAGTCTTAGCATTTAAAACATTTCTCACCCTTAGTTCTATACCTCACCAAATCGTGCAACCTTAAATCTCCTGTTTTTACCACGTTTCAAAGTCCAATTTTTTTGTAAAATTTCAGCAGAATTGCCAAGCAAAACTATAGAAATTAATTTCTTAAATTCAAAAAACTATCCCACTTAGTTTTAAACCCTTATTGCTGTTAAACTTGCTTCTAGACAGAGCATTGAGACTTTTTTGTTTTACTGCATTGGAATTGTAAACTGCTTCAAGATATGCAATACATCATCAAGAGTGTTGAACATGAGTCAATTACTCTTTAATCCAATAAAACTTCAATCACATACACAATAAGCTGACTTCATTTTCATCACAAAGCAATACTAAAACCCTTAATAATTTTGGATTAATTGCAAGCTGTTAATCAAACTAATTTAAGGTTTTCAGATATATCCCAATGCATAGGATGGATTAAAAGTTGTACAATGTACACAAAAAAATATGTGGCGAGTGATGTAAAACACTCCAAAATCAACAAGGTAAGATATTTTTTTCTTTTCTTGGCCATAGAATACGAGTACATGTTCTTTTATAGAGTAATGAAACATTGCTTGCATTTATCAGTTCAACTAACTTATCAGGACTGCTTTAAATGCTTTGGTGCAGGACTTAGGGCTTCTCCTGTATTTGTCTTCAGTAATCAAGAGTTATGATTTACTTGCGTTTTTGAAAAACAATCCAGTGCATGGTATGCACCAGGTGATTCCAAAATTTTTTGATTAAACCCTGATAGAGTATTAGTCAAAATCATACTTTAAGCACCATCCCTTTACTTTAAATGCAGTCTTTTCAGCAGCACCTGTTGCTTTTGATTAGCGTTTTCTTTTCAACTTTTTGAAGTTTTGCATGCTAACTTTTAGAATTCATGAGCAGGGTAAGATATCTTTAGCAAGTCTTTAACATTAGCAAGTCTTTAACTGCAAACGATTTTGTACTGAGAAATGCAGTTCTGTCAAAATCAGTTTCTTTTGTGGGCAGCGAACAACCAAATTTTTATCGACATTTCAACATTTTTCAAAGTCAACAGAAATAACATGTGAAACTAACAGAATGCAGCAGTGATTGATAAAATAAATTAAACATTAGATTTCTGTCACGATTTTACTGCTTTTCACAGTTACAGTGCTAGCTATCTTATCAGAGAACACTTTAAGAACCAATCAATATTTGTTCCAATACAATAATTACTTTAATAACAGTATAGCCAATAAAAAGTTACTATACATTACCAGAAAAATTCCACAACTCCTCTATGCAATGAGATATATCATAGAAAATTCAATAAAATTAGTAAAAAAACTGTTTTCTTGATTTTACTTGAAAAATTGAGCAGTTAGACTGATATAGTGTATTGAGAGCAGATTGGAACTTGGGTACTCTGCATCTTTAGAAAAAAAAATTTTGCATCTAGCATGAGCAGTTCCGAAGTTATGGCTATTTTTTTTTTTTTTTTCTGTTGTGTTACCAAGGAAATGCATTTTGAGGAGGCGTAAAACAAAAATTTAATCAAAAACTTTTGGTAGTAAATTGAATTCACTTAAAATAGTTGAAAACCAAACACTACTACAGCCTTTGGCTCCATGTCAAATGTCCATCAAACACTTTGGAAACTGAGAAAACAGAGAACTAGTCCAAACTTTTCGACTAAATGAATTTGGATTAACAGGTTAACGTTATATTGGACCAGAATTAATAAAAAAAAATCAAAACAAAAGCCTAACAAAACAATGAAAAGTTACATAAAAAAAATTGATTCTCATCACACACTCTAAATTGATTTTGTTAGAAATGCCATTCCTCAGGGGCATTGAGAAAGATGACATATCTGGAAGCTGGCAACATACTACCAACTACTGCATTAGTAAAAGCATCAGCAGAAAAAGGCAAATTATAGGAAATAGGAAAGCTTTATTTCACCGGAAATTTTCATCTAGTTTTTTATTAATTCTGACTCAAATCAAACCCAAATTCAAATGCTTACTCTAAAACTATTCCCAAATCGAACCCCAACCCTAACTTAAAACCTTAATGTTAACCGCTAAAAAAGCAACTGAAAAAAGCACGGATGAATATTTCTCATTCTCATGTTATTCTCTTTAACTTGAAAATTTGCAGTGATATAGTCATTACCTAGGTCATTACCACAACTGTCTTGCCTAAACCCTTACCGGTATTTAATGCAAAAGTTATTTCATGAAACAAGATCATGGGCAACAGTTCTAACAACTCGACTAAGTGTTTTAAACATGCATTGCAGGGTTGGGATTGCCATACCGGTACCACTACATACTTGTGGCCTACTAGCCAACTGTAGACCTGTTTAGGGCAATTTGGCAATATACATTATACTGTATACCATTATACTCAATTGGTTGGTAACCTCCAACTATTTTCTCGATTTGTTTGTTTATTAAACAGCAGTTGCCAGTATCGAGTACCTAACAGCAACAGGCATTACTGTCAGTGCCAGGCCTGTGAGTCATATTATTGCACGTAAGAAACAGCTTATGCCATTATCAACAGCATTATGCTAGCCTACCTTCTCCATCCTTCCACTTCCAGTCAGCAGCATGGCCAAAAAGTAAAGCGATGTTTTTTTATGACGATCCTGCTCGCATGATCTGGGGTTGCAAAATACAACTTAGTACGGTAATATTTTGGCACTACTGGAAAAATGGACACTTTGAACAAAATTTCAAGTCATTGTACAAACACTACCAATACATACGTAACAGCATTTTCACCAGGCATATTAATCAACATCTTACAGTCATATTCTTGGTTCTACAATCAATAACAGATAACATTAACATTACACCTAGGCTATCCTAGTATGACAATACACCTACGTACATACCGGTAGGCTATATTACCAGTATGTTTAGCCTATAGCCTGATAGCCAACTAAAAAGACTCATTTATTGACATTGTAATAGGCCACAAACTTTTTTTGTCTGAAATACTTAAATCGGTTATCCCATCCTAAAAACCAACTTTACTGCGAATATTGCAGTATATAAAAAAGCAGTGGCTATTTTGCCTCATGTTAAGCCCCATGTTAAGCCTCATGTATGCAGTGGCAAAATAGCCCCATGTTATTTTGCCATTTGGAGGCAAAATAGTCCTAACGGCTATTTTTTTTTAATCGTAATTTTTTAACAGTCCTAACGGCTATTTTGCCGCAAGTGCCAAAATAGCTCTAACCCTAATCCCAACCCTAGCCCTAACTCAAACAGAGGAAAAACACTATTTTGCCTCTAGAGGCAAAATAGCCACTTCCATGGTAAATGCTAATAGGCTAGCCTAATTATTAATTAATACGTTTATTGAGGTGCTAAAAACTTGAAAAGTTTTCTTACACAGCCTTAAAATGAAAACCCCTAATTTCTGTAACTGAGAGCTTGCATAAAAAGTTTTACAATTTCATCAAAGTACCGTACATAAACTAATGAAAGAACCTTTGTAGACAAAGTTTGCAATGGTGTGAATGAAAAAATTCAACACCAGTTCGTCATATGTAAGTATTGAGTTTTGCGTAACTGAATCTTCTCTCAGGAATATTACTATCTTATAAACTTTATAACAAAATTTTTCATAATATCCTTTCATGACAAAATACCGGTAGTGTTCATTTTTTTCATAAACACCACATGTAAAAACCTTTCCACGATCTCAACAAACAAACAAAGTGAGCTACCAGTGTTGCCACACAGATCAATTTCAAGAACATCAAAATTTATCATAAATTACATTAAATTTTGGGTCAAAACATCAAGCGCAAATAAGACAACAATTTGTTAAAAAAGAACCAAAAAAATTATAAAAATTACCGCATTTAGTCACACGTTCGTTGCAAAAAATTACAATAGCTACTTTTCAAATTGTCTAATCCTGACTCTCCAAATTACTGTTAGCTATTAATATGCAAAAAGTTTTCAATTGCTAGCCTAATGCATCACTCTGCAGTATATATATCTGCTCCTGAAATTATAACAGCCTTAAAAATGCATTCTATGTAAGCTAGAATGCAAATTACCAAGTTTTCATCTTGTTTTAAACAAGATTATATGCCAAGACACATTTACAATACTGATTTTAGTTGACTTTTTTGCTGCTGCAATATTCGACTCATGTTTTTTTGTTTGCTTGTGACGTAAAAGATCACATTTTTCGGGGCACTAAATGTAATATCACAGTACCGACATAAGGCTTATAGTGGGTCATCAGGTTTTTTAAGTCAATCTTTTAATTCAACGTTTTGCAACCAATGCTCATTGAAGTTTTGTTTGTGAATTGGAACTATGTTTCTTTTCTTGGGTGTTGACTTAGCATTAGTATTGCTGTCACTTTCCAAATTGTTTTCACTGCTCTCAAGATTAATCACGCTGCTTTCCATCCCTAAAATTACAAAAAAATAAACAAACAATAATAATGAGCTTACACTACGGTAAATTAGGTAATCCTACTTGAGGTCTGGTACTGGCTCCTTCTCTTTACTTTTAGCCAATCATTGATTCTGCACTTTAATTTTTCCATGGCAAGTACTAAGTTGGTCTATACAGGTACTGAGTAGGCCTAGCCAATCATACCGTAAGTTGTTATTAGAGCTGTAGTGTCTCGAGACATGTCTCGGTCTCGAGACACTATTTTTCAAGGTCTCGGTCTCGAAGGTCAAAAGCCTCGGTCTCATTTCGGCACCTCGAAGTCTCGGAAAATGGGCAAGTCTCGGCTATATTTTCAATACGAGCGTAAAAAACCCACAATAATTTTAAGTTTTTAACTGAAAAAAAAATCCCTTCCTGTTGAAACCAAGAGTTCGTAAAGTTATACCTTTATAGCCCATGGGGATTGAATATATCAAAAAAAGATATTTTTTACAGAATTAATGTATTGTGAAACCCTAAAAGGAGATATTTTGATTCACAATAATATGGACTAGGGGTCTGAGATATAAAACATTTTGCTACCATAGGCTTAGAAAAATGTTATTATCAATAAATTTCAGATTTTTTATTCTAATACTAGTGGTACAACTGCAAGTTTTCTGCGTTTTGATAATACGGCTGCTGCTTTTCTTGTACCGGTTTTACTCTTTGGCGAATTCTGTGTCCGGAAGAATACCGAAGTTATCTCCATGACTTTGTGAAAAAGGAATCAAGCAGTGAGATAGGCTGAGCCAAGTGCATTCGCATTGTACACACGAAGTAACATGATATATTTCGCATTCTAAACAAGAAGGCTTCAAAAGCGATTTGACATTTGAATTTTGCTGTATAGTTGCTATCAAAATCCTTTTTATCAGGAACAAATCAAATCGGAATTTTTAAATCAACAAACATAAACTGAACTTGGAGAAATGATAGGAAGTAAGCTTGCGCGCTTCAAAGAATTAAGCTTTTCTAAACAAAAATCACAATTCTCTGAAAGAACTATCGGGACAACATTTGTGCGAAAAGATTAAAGTAATGGTACACCTACACTATCACACCTTGGGGCGATAATGGTGTGGGTTATAACAATTAATGTGACATTAGTCTTGTGAATATTACTGCAGAACAGTTAGGACTGAAATATTATTCTATAAGTTCCACATAAATATTCATACTTCCATTTTGTAACTTGCACATTTAGCAGTTTAGTTAACAAAATTTTTTGATGATCATGATAGTATTAAATCTTAAAAACCATAAGCGAGGCCAAAAAGCTTTCTAATTAAAAACAAACGTATACCGGTATCTTTTAAGTAGGCCTAGTATAACTTTTTTATTTAGCTTGTTCCTAATACAATAGCAAAATGCCCCGAAAAATATATTGCAATGTGTTGGGAAGTTCACCGAATGTCCAAAATTTAGTGTCAAAAATATTTGCAAAATATTGCAAACGTTTGGTTTCAAAAGTCTTGTGTCTCGTCTCAGTCTCGGAACATTTAAGTCTCGGTATCGAGTTTTTGCTCAAAGTCTCAGTCTCGTCTCGCAACGTCAATGTCTCGTCTCGAAGATTTTAGCCGAGACTCCTGCTCTGGTTGTTATTTACTGTATCAGGTACCGGTAGGCTATACAGTAAAAGAACGCATTACTCTGTCAGCCACTGGTACCAGTACCATACCGGTACCATGCCTATTGCACTACGCACGTTATTACCCACACTCACTTGGTCGTCTACGTTATTACACTGCTCACTGACCTCACTCTCCAAGAGTCATGGCACCAGAGAGTGACAAAAAAAATCTTAACTGAAGTACTGTGAAAATGCTACAAAATTTAGCCTATTGCAAGAAATTGTTCTTTTTCAACTGCTTTTACTTAGCGTTAGCTACAGTAGTTGGTAGTTAGCAGCCAGACTGCTTAACATCAGATTCATCAGCAAAAACATCAAACATCAAATGAAGGGTCGAAAACATCAAATTTGATGTAATTACATCAAGTGTGGCATCACTGTGAGCTACTAAACAAGCGGAGTACTGAAGTAGCCAAAAAAAACTGAAGAACTTTTTTATTTTACAATTCCATTCCTATGTTGTAAAAACCCTAAAGTTTTAAACTGGAAAAAGGAATTTTTGGGGAGATTGGTGCAATGCAACCTCCACAAAAATTATTATCTTATGCTTTTGTTTATATTTAACTATCCTGAAACTGATGTTGGCATGCCTTGATCAATAATGATCATTACAAAGGTTTGGATTTTGAAAAACCCATTGAGGGAATATTCCCCAATTGTGATTTCCGAAATTTTACCAACAATTTACTTTTTATTTCATTAATCTATTCCGAAAATTTGATTTACTTAAGTTGAATAGAAAAAATTTTCCAATTTTTGTATGACGCATTTCAACCATTTTCCTCTATCGCAGCCCCCCCAACTTTTTAATATGTTTTAGTTACCACCAATATCCACCAAATGTGGCAATTTGGCCTATCTACGTTGAACAATTCAAAAGTTCAAAATTTTCCAGCTCCCATTTTAGGGGGAATCCCCGGACATGACACCCCCATTTTCAGACACACACCAGTTTGTTTCGAACTCTATACCACTCCGTGATATCATCCATCTGCGTTTTGTGGTTTAAAAGGAGATAGTGATAGAAGAAAAACAAAGAAAAAAAAAAGAAAAAAGACAAAAATAAGGAAAAATTATATCAAATACGGAATAAATGAACATAACCATTACAAAGGTACTGATTAGTGTTTTCAAAAACCACAAATTTTTTTCAAAGAATATCACTACTTACCGAGACATACCACTTCAAAATTTACCACTTTTTGACCGTTTTCCGCCTCAGAAATTTCGGTTACGTGACTGGGAGCTCTCAAACTTGGTATGCATACATTGTTTATCACTACCCATGTTGTGTCCAAATTTCAACTTTTCACGTTCAGCTGTTTTTTTGTTAAAAGCGAAATAAAAAAATTTCGGCTCAAAAATAGCCGTTTTTTATCGGTTTTAGGGTCCCCAAATCATTATCACGTAATCTTCGACCCCCAAAATTGGCATACATGATGCTTTGTAAACTTGCAATGTTGTGTCTAAATTTCAGCTTTCCACATTTTGCCGTTTTTGATTTATCATAAAATTTAAAAAATTTTCATGCTCATCTATCAAAATGGCCGAGTAAAAACATAGGAACTACGCGCGCGCGCGAAGTCCCAATTATAAAAAAACAAACCCTTTTCAGCTCCGCTCTACTTGAACAAAGCAGTAAACGCTACTTCTTTTATTGCTTGTAAATTTAATAGCAACGATTAAAACACAACACAGTAATAACAATAAATTTCAAAGCGCTTCTTGATATAACTAAAATTTATCGTTTTTGTTTTTTGTGATAAAAAAAAATTATAATAATAATAGACAAAAAAATTTTTAAAAGTAAAAGCTTCCAAGTAAAAATATGACTAAAAGATAAACAAACATTTAGAACAGTCTTCACTGAGCCACAAAAACTGGAAGCATAACTTGACGTTTTGTGAAACATCTTCTCACATTGTCAAAAGTAATAATCTGACAATGTGGAAAATTCTTCACCAAATTTCAGCGTTCGATGTGGCCTATCGTTTCCAAAATATTTCATTTCAAAATTAAAACTAACTCCTTTGCAGTGATTCCAATAAATACACGTACTGATTTAATTTTACTTAAGTTCAGCTCATAGGCGTAGCCAGAATTTTTGATTGGGGGGGGCCCCAAACCACAAATCACATGCAATGACGTCATCAGAAATTTTCGAAACAGGAACTTTTTGTGGGGCAAAGATATCGTAGAATAGAAGATCTGAAGCCGTAGCCTGATGGCACTTAACCAGGATTTTGATAAAGGGAGAGAGCGAAAACTAACAGTTAAAAAGTGTAAATGTCTAACTTAGGAGACGTGTTGAGTAATCTAGTGTACTGAAACGTATCACAGACGGGGGTCTGGGGGCAGAGCCCCCAGCCGCCGGTGGCTATGGGGGCAAAGACCCCAGCCGCTGAGCGATTTTTGTAAGTTTTTGGAAAAAAAAGCTATTTAAATCCTATTGGATCACATTTCGCACGAGTTTAGAGCTATTTTAAAGAACTAGATTTTTAACATTTCAAAGCCAATCGAAAAAATTTAGTTGTTCAATCCTCCTTTTGCCAGCATCATGGTGTAAAATTTTAATTGTAAGTGATTTGGTCTATAGGGGGAAGAAAGGCACATTGCCTCCTGCAATACTTTAGCACTAAATAATAATCCTCTCGAAAATTTTCCTTCAAGATTTTTGTTTAGTCATGAATAGGGTTTTCAGGCAATTAATTGGAGCAATTAATTGTAACAATTAATTGCTTCAAAAGTTGCTCTTACCAGTTACAATTAATTGCTAAAATTGGGCAATTAATTGCACTTTTACGTTTTGGAATCATGGCGTGTTTACACCAAGTGCGATGCAAAGCAAAATGTTATATTTGTGTTTTTTATTATACCTTTTACTCTTACTTTGCACGCAAAGCAAAATACTACCATGCGAATATTTTGTTTGCAAAACGAATATAGCCTACACATGACTCACAATTGAGCAATTGTTGAGTCATATTCAAAGTGACTTAACAACACCAATGGCAATTAACTGAATAGTGAATGCTGGAATTTTGCCCGATTCAATCAACGAAAAAGGCGTGTTTTGCAAATTAAATTGTGTCGACTACTTAAGCAAGGTGTTTAAAAATTTATAGCAGATTTCAATAAAAAAAGATAAAAGCTAACAGCGATAAGAATAGGGTTGTTGCTCCTCATCAAATGAGGATAATTTTTGCTAAGCTAGCTCATAGTAATGGAACGGATCCTATACACCTCCCCTAAAAACATCTTCCAGAAATTACATTTCCCCGAAAAACACTTGGCCGAAACTACATTATCCCGAATATACATTTCCCTAAACGTGCATTTTCTAGAAATTACATTTCCCTGAACATACACTTGCCAGAAACTACACTTTCCTGAACGTGCACTTTCCAGAAATTACACTTTCCTGAACATGCACTCGCAAAAATGTACATTGGCCCGAATACTCATTTGGCAGAATGTACATTTGGCCGAAATTACAATTCCCCGAAAACTTATTTTCCAGAATTTACACTTGCCAAAATGATTTTTCAATTAGCAAGTTATCAATTTCAATTAGCAAGTTAATAGTAAGTTAAAGTAATTATTTAAAAAGGATCTCCAGTTTGTTTCCAACTAACCACCCCACAAAAAATAGCTCAGTACTCTTTTATAAATCTTTAAAAAATACTCATTGAAATTTCATTTAAAAAGCGCTTCACAATTGCAGCTTAGCCTTCTAGATGTTAGTCGCTTACAGCAAATTGCTGCAGTGAAACCAAACTATGTGACATACCTAAACGTGGCATCTCATTTCAGTATAAGAGTTTTTGTGAAAAATGACGTCATAGTTTACCAATTAACTGTTTGCTATAAAATGGCAATTAATTATGTTTGTCCAAAATAAGCAATTAATTGTTTGTTTACGTTAGCAATTAAATTGAAAACCCTAGTCATGAAGTTTACCAGTTATAGGAGTACATGTACGGCCAAAGGGCCCGGTCTCTTCAATTGAAATTCAGTAGTTTGTTCAATGAGCATTTTCCTTAGCTATTTTTTTAAAAGTATTTTGTGCGTAAAAACTGGCGAGGTGGAGGTGAATCGTTATTGAAAAATGGTACAATAGATGGTTACGCTTACTAAACATGTTTTTCTCGGGCCGGATTTACATTGCGCAGGGCCCCTGGCACTTAAGGGATTTTTGCAACATCTTCCTGCCAAATATAAATGAGAACCAAAAAAAAGTCCTACTATCTGAGCGCTGGGCCCTGGCACTGAGCCATACGGCAAATACGGCGCTGGTTATTGTATTAAGTTCATAAAAAGTTTAGATGAGGGCCTGAGATGGCAACTTTTAGGACAAAAACTCTTGATTTTATCCTGGTTATACGTTTAACTGGTTGGAAAAAATTGAATTGAGGAGGTGCTCCGGGCTCCCTGGTCGTCAATATTATTTATTGTTAATTACTTTGTACGCGTGTACTGATGTACGCTATGATGCTAAAAGAAACTGAAAATGAAGAAACAAGGCTTTTTTGATAAATTTTTGTGATTGGTGGCATTTCGATTAAGGGGGTCCGGGTTCCCTCGGCCACCCCCTGGCTACGCCTATAATTTTGAGACAAAATCGCTCCCCTAATAAGTTCTTTCATAAAAAAAACATTTAAATTAAAATAGCTTTTTTTCCAAAACGTGGAGGACTTGAGTCAAGTCACTTGACAGTTTTTTGAAACGTCCAAGAATTGCATGACATTATTATGACGTGGACATGTGGTCCTTATTATTATTGCTTACTTTTGTGCGCTTAAATCCTAAATTAAAAAACTGGAATTCCGGACAGGTACAACATAGCCTACTGGCTATGCTCTCATTATTTATCATTGGTAGTATTTCAATTTGGGGGTTTGCATTACCACCTGTGTTATAGCATTAAGTTTATAATAACGTTAAACAAGGGCCTGGGGTGGCAACTTTTAGGTCAAAACTCTTAGATTTCTCACAGGTTTTGCATATAAATTGTTTAAAATTTGAATTAAGGGTTACTGGCCCGAGAACTTTATTCGTTAGTCAGGGG
>CAWYPQ010000541.1:0-75633 GCA_963965965.1 Trididemnum nubilum | reverse complement strand
TGCCAAACCTTCGGCATTCTTTGTCAAGTCGTACTTGCGAGCAACTAGTATAAATCGAAAATTTTGCAAGCTATTTTGGTTATTTTTTCCACCACATTCAAATGTAAACGAAAAATGTGGAAAGAAACACTTTTTATTTCCTTTTTTTTAAATTAATTTTCTGCTTTATAGTCACTTTGTCGTTATACACCACTATGCTTGATTTACTGGCTTGTGAATTATTTGGAGCACTATCTGATTGAGACTAACTTTTTGATGACCCACCTCTTCTGCCAAGAAAGTTGTCCCGCAACTGCTTGAGACGTTCAATTGTAGCATCTCGACCTACCACAAAAGAAATGTTTTTCATTCCTGAAATATCAAAATGGAAATTAAAATCGCATAGTATCTGCACCCTGCAGTTAATGTTTCTCTCCACTACAACAATAATATACCAAGAAATTATAATGCCTTGTTTCAGTAATGTATTTGCAAGCCGAATAAATCAATAAATCATTTGTTAGCATTAGCTGGCCAAGAATTATCGAAGGCAATTAAGAGCTGTTAAATATATAAAAACATAATATTACTTCATTATCACAACTTAAGTACAATAATTCAAACGTTACGCTGCTATCGACAAGAAAATGAAAACTGCAGATAAATGGTCAGGCAAATCAACAGCTATTTTCCCTTGTTTATCATGTTTATGTTTTTCATTAGGCAGATTCCAATTGAAAATTTGATGATACTAGCAACATGGTATGTCTAGCCATTTAACCACGCATTGTCGCTAGACTTCTTTCACAGCATTACAGTGCTTCCAATGACAAACTCTGATAAGTACGAGCTAATGCAGAGTAGTCTCACATTTCATAGGATTCAAAACCCGCTTGAAGGGATTAAAATATTTAGCTGGAATTATGTGCTAGAGATAAAGAAAACTTTTTCAGCTTTCTACAAACAGTTGTATCCGAGATATTTCATTCCAAATTTCAAAAACCTTCACAACAGCGTTCCAGTCAAGATCCAAGTTCAGATAAGAATTGGGATGTCCTACCTAACTGGTTCAAGTATTTCTGTTGCAATAATAACTCATTATGAGGCTTTGCATTCCGGGCCTTCAAACCAGTTGTGAAAAATGCCTCAAACATCATATAAAAAAGCATGACAATTTAATTAGCAAAACTGTTGGGAAATCTTCTACACTAGAAATGCAATACCTCAAAAGCAGTACGTCATAAAAAGCTGAAATTTAGTACGTAGTCGATTCTTGAAAGGTTAAATTGATGCTTGCTACAAATCCTCGCACGACGCATCTTTAGGCCGTATGATTGAGATGAAATTTAGGTATGAAGTTGATTCTAGAGGTGTTAAATTGATGCATGCCACAACCACATGCATCATCTGGCTCTCCCATTGAGCTGAAATTTGGTGAAGATATTTGGGAGCGTAAAAATTGGTCTTCAAATACAATTTTATTAAGAAGTAAAAAGCCAAACCTTTCGCAAACATTTCATTTAAAAAGAGATTAATTTGTTTCGACTAACCACTTAAGCCATTGTTGTTTTTATCTCGTAAGGTTGAAATTGACTTAGGTACATATAGTCCAAACATTTCATTTCAAATAACAATTTTGCGACGGCTGTGACCCGTTTATTCTTGGTGGGGAAGATACGTTTTAGATTATTCTCTATATTTTGCACATAACCCTAGCTGAATGCTTCACACCTTTTCATGTACTTTACCAATGATTCAACAATGTGTTTAATTTTGACACACAACGAATCGTACATGCTGTACCTTTTCTCTGCTCCCATTTCAGTAACATTTGAAATTTTTGTTCTAATCTGTCACGGAAATCATCTTGAATATCATCAATTGTGCTTGCAGGCAAACCCAAATAGTCTTCACCACAAGCAAATACATTCCAGTCATTATCAGAAATGGATCGAGCGACAGTATAAAACTCATCTTCTATGCCGACATCTTTAAAAGCATTGATTTAAAATCAAAAATACCATTTGAAATCATAATCGATGACATTGGAATATTATGTATCGAGTAATTACAATATCGGTTAGCTCAAATATGAGCTGAATCCAAATTATTTTCATGTTGGAAAGGCTCAGTGCATTAATACAAAGTAGCAAAAAAACTTATCACAGGTTCATGTCTTTGTCATCGAGAAAGTAAGCTAAATTGCTTACAGTGGACGTCCAAAATATTGACGTAAGCGACTTGCAACCTCACAACGAGGAAAAAATAGACGTTCCAATCATATCACGTGACCAATTCCATTTTATGAAATCCCCGCTTTTCGACCAAATTGGAATGGAAAGGTGAATAGAGTTTGAATAACCTCCTTCCCCCGACTCTATTTCATCTACCTCATCCCAATTTGGACAAAAAATGTTATCTAGTCTAACTGAACCCTCAATACGATGAAATTGTTTCTGCTATAATGTATATCTTTGTTAACTGTAACTGGTGGTTGTAATGAACAGGCCGTTAAGAAATTATCGTTGAGTTTTGTTTTTTGTCTTCTGGAATGAGCTTGGTTTATAAATAGATTCAAACTTGGTTTATAAATAGATTCAAACTTCGAAGTCGGCAATTTAAAACGGTTTTTAGAATCTACTGTAAATTGTAGTCAAGTGACTTTGCGTCACAACAGTAGGTCTGTATCGTGAAGTCTTCATTTATTTCAACGGTGTGCCAAACCTTCGGCATTCTTTGTCAAGTCGTACTTGCGAGCAACTAGTATAAATCGAAAATTTTGCAAGCTATTTTGGTTATTTTTTCCACCACATTCAAATGTAAACGAAAAATGTGGAAAGAAACACTTTTTATTTCCTTTTTTTTAAATTAATTTTCTGCTTTATAGTCACTTTGTCGTTATACACCACTATTGCTTGATTTACTGGCTTGTGAATTATTTGGAGCACTATCTGATTGAGACTAACTTTTTGATGACCCACCTCTTCTGCCAAGAAAGTTGTCCCGCAACTGCTTGAGACGTTCAATTGTAGCATCTCGACCTACCACAAAAGAAATGTTTTTCATTCCTGAAATATCAAAATGGAAATTAAAATCGCATAGTATCTGCACCCTGCAGTTAATGTTTCTCTCCACTACAACAATAATATACCAAGAAATTATAATGCCTTGTTTCAGTAATGTATTTGCAAGCCGAATAAATCAATAAATCATTTGTTAGCATTAGCTGGCCAAGAATTATCGAAGGCAATTAAGAGCTGTTAAATCTATAAAAACATAATATTACTTCATTATCACAACTTAAGTACAATAATTCAAACGTTACGCTGCTATCGACAAGAAAATGAAAACTGCAGATAAATGGTCAGGCAAATTAACAGCTATTTTCCCTTGTTTATCATGTTTATGTTTTTCATTAGGCAGATTCCAATTGAAAATTTGATGATACTAGCAACATGGTATGTCTAGCCATTTAACCACGCATTGCCGCTAGACTTCTTTCACAGCATTACAGTGCTTCCAATGACAAACTCTGATAAGTACGAGCTAATGCAGAGTAGTCTCACATTTCATAGGATTCAAAACCCGCTTGAAGGGATTAAAATATTTAGCTGGAATTATGTGCTAGAGATAAAGAAAACTTTTTCAGCTTTCTACAAACAGTTGTATCCGAGATATTTCATTCCAAATTTCAAAAACCTTCACAACAGCGTTCCAGTCAAGATCCAAGTTCAGATAAGAATTGGGATGTCCTACCTAACTGGTTCAAGTATTTCTGTTGCAATAATAACTCATTATGAGGCTTTGCATTCCGGGCCTTCAAACCAGTTGTGAAAAATGCCTCAAACATCATATAAAAAAGCATGACAATTTAATTAGCAAAACTGTTGGGAAATCTTCTACACTAGAAATGCAATACCTCAAAAGCAGTACGTCATAAAAAGCTGAAATTTAGTACGTAGTCGATTCTTGAAAGGTTAAATTGATGCTTGCTACAAATCCTCGCACGACGCATCTTTAGGCCGTATGATTGAGATGAAATTTAGGTATGAAGTTGATTCTAGAGGTGTTAAATTGATGCATGCCACAACCACATGCATCATCTGGCTCTCCCATTGAGCTGAAATTTGGTGAAGATATTTGGGAGCGTAAAAATTGGTCTTCAAATACAATTTTATTAAGAAGTAAAAAGCCAAACCTTTCGCAAACATTTCATTTAAAAAGAGATTAATTTGTTTCGACTAACCACTTAAGCCATTGTTGTTTTTATTTCGTAAGGTTGAAATTGACTTAGGTACATATAGTCCAAACATTTCATTTCAAATAACAATTTTGCGACGGCTGTGACCCGTTTATTCTTGGTGGGGAAGATACGTTTTAGATTATTCTCTATATTTTGCACATAACCCTAGCTGAATGCTTCACACCTTTTCATGTAATTTACCAATGATTCAACAATGTGGTTAATTTTGACACACAACAAATCGTACATGCTGTACCTTTTCTCTGCTCCCATTTCAGTAACATTTGAAATTTTTGTTCTAATCTGTCACGGAAATCATCTTGAATATCATCAATTGTGCTTGCAGGCAAACCCAAATAGTCTTCACCACAAGCAAATACATTCCAGTCATTATCAGAAATGGATCGAGCGACAGTATAAAACTCATCTTCTTTGCCGACATCTTTAAAAGCATTGATTTAAAATCAAAAATACCATTTGAAATCATAATCGATGACATTGGAATATTATGTATCGAGTAATTACAATATCGGTTAGCTCAAATATGAGCTGAATCCAAATTATTTTCATGTTGGAAAGGCTCAGTGCATTAATACAAAGTAGCAAAAAAACTTATCACAGGTTCATGTCTTTGTCATCGAGAAAGTAAGCTAAATTGCTTACAGTGGACGTCCAAAATATTGACGTAAGCGACTTGCAACCTCACAACGAGGAAAAAATAGACGTTCCAATCATATCACGTGACCAATTCCATTTTATGAAATCCCCGCTTTTCGACCAAATTGGAATGGAAAGGTGAATAGAGTTTGAATAACCTCCTTCCCCCGACTCTATTTCATCTACCTCATCCCAATTTGGACAAAAAATGTTATCTAGTCTAACTGAACCCTCAATACGATGAAATTGTTTCTGCTATAATGTATATCTTTGTTAACTGTAACTGGTGGTTGTAATGAACAGGCCGTTAAGAAATTATCGTTGAGTTTTGTTTTTTGTCTTCTGGAATGAGCTTGGTTTATAAATAGATTCAAACTTGGTTTATAAATAGATTCAAACTTCGAAGTCGGCAATTTAAAACGGTTTTTAGAATCTACTGTAAATTGTAGTCAAGTGACTTTGCGTCACAACAGTAGGTCTGTATCGTGAAGTCTTCATTTATTTCAACGGTGTGCCAAACCTTCGGCATTCTTTGTCAAGTCGTACTTGCGAGCAACTAGTATAAATCGAAAATTTTGCAAGCTATTTTGGTTATTTTTTCCACCACATTCAAATGTAAACGAAAAATGTGGAAAGAAACACTTTTTATTTCCTTTTTTTTAAATTAATTTTCTGCTTTATAGTCACTTTGTCGTTATACACCACTATTGCTTGATTTACTGGCTTGTGAATTATTTGGAGCACTATCTGATTGAGACTAACTTTTTGATGACCCACCTCTTCTGCCAAGAAAGTTGTCCCGCAACTGCTTGAGACGTTCAATTGTAGCATCTCGACCTACCACAAAAGAAATGTTTTTCATTCCTGAAATATCAAAATGGAAATTAAAATCGCATAGTATCTGCACCCTGCAGTTAATGTTTCTCTCCACTACAACAAAAATATACCAAGAAATTATAATGCCTTGTTTCAGTAATGTATTTGCAAGCCGAATAAATCAATAAATCATTTGTTAGCATTAGCTGGCCAAGAATTATCGAAGGCAATTAAGAGCTGTTAAATATATAAAAACATAATATTACTTCATTATCACAACTTAAGTACAATAATTCAAACGTTACGCTGCTATCGACAGAAAATGAAAACTGCAGATAAATGGTCAGGCAAATCAACAGCTATTTTCCCTTGTTTATCATGTTTATGTTTTTCATTAGGCAGATTCCAATTGAAAATTTGATGATACTAGCAACATGGTATGTCTAGCCATTTAACCACGCATTGCCGCTAGACTTCTTTCACAGCATTACAGTGCTTCCAATGACAAACTCTGATAAGTACGAGCTAATGCAGAGTAGTCTCACATTTCATAGGATTCAAAACCCGCTTGAAGGGATTAAAATATACAGCTGGGATCATGTGCTAGAGATAAAGAAAACTTTTTCAGCTTTCTACAAACAGTTGTATCCGAGATATTTCATTTCAAATTTCAAAAACCTTCACAACAGCGTTCCAGTCAAGATCCAAGTTCAGATAAGAATTGGGATGTCCTACCTAACTGGTTCAAGTATTTCTGTTGCAATAATAACTCATTATGAGGCTTTGCATTCCGGGCCTTCAAACCAGTTGTGAAAAATGCCTCAAACATCATATAAAAAAAGCATGACAATTTAATTAGCAAAACTGTTGGGAAATCTTCTACACTAGAAATGCAATACCTCAAAAGCAGTACGTCATAAAAAGCTGAAATTTAGTACGTAGTCGATTCTTGAAAGGTTAAATTGATGCTTGCTACAAATCCTCGCACGACGCATCTTTAGGCCGTATGATTGAGATGAAATTTAGGTATGAAGTTGATTCTAGAGGTGTTAAATTGATGCATGCCACAACCACATGCATCATCTGGCTCTCCCATTGAGCTGAAATTCGGTGAAGATATTTGGGAGCGTAAAAATTGGTCTTCAAATACAATTTTATGAAAAATTAAAAAGCCAAACCTTTCGCAAACATTTCATTTAAAAAGAGATTAATTTGTTTCGACTAACCACTTAAGCCATTGTTGCTTTTATCTCGTAAGGTTGAAATTGACTTAAGTACATAGAGTCCAAACGTTTCATTTCAAATAGCAATTTTGCGACGGCTGTGACCCGTTTATTCTTGGTGGGGAAGATACGTTTTAGATTATTCTCTATATTTTGCACAAAACCCTAGCTGAATGCTTCACACCTTTTCATGTACTTTACCAATGATTCAACAATGTGGTTAATTTTGACACACAACGAATCGTACATGCTGTACCTTTTCTCTGCTCCCATTTCAGTAACATTTGAAATTTTTGTTCTAATCTGTCACGGAAATCATCTTGAATATCATCAATTGTGCTTGCAGGCAAACCCAAATAGTCTTCACCACAAGCAAATACATTCCAGGCATTATCAGAAATGGATCGAGCGACAGCATAAAACTCATCTTCTTTGCCGACATCTTTAAAAGCATTGATTTAAAATCAAAAATACCATTTGAAATCATAATCGATGACATTGGAATATTATGTATCGAGTAATTACAATATCGGTTAGCTCAAATATGAGCTGAATCCAAATTATTTTCATGTTGGAAAGGCTCAGTGCATTAATACAAAGTAGCAAAAAAACTTATCACAGGTTCATGTCTTTGTCATCGAGAAAGTAAGCTAAATTGCTTACAGTGGACGTCCAAAATATTGACGTAAGCGGCTTGCAACCTCACAACGAGGAAAAAAATAGGCGTTCCAATCATATCACGTGACCAATTCCATTTTATGAAATCCCCGCTTTTCGACCAAATTGGAATGGAAGGGTGAATAGAGTTTGAATAACCTCCTTCCCCCGACTCTATTTCATCAACCTCATCCCAATTTGGACAAAAAATGTTATCTAGTCTAACTGAACCCTCAATACGATGAAATTGTTTCTGCTATAATGTATATCTTTGTTAACTGTAACTGGTGGTTGTAATGAACAGGCCGTTAAGAAATTATCGTTGAGTTTTGTTTTTTGTCTTCTGGAATGAGCTTGGTTTATAAATAGATTCAAACTTCGAAGTCGGCAATTTAAAACGGTTTTTAGAATCTACTGTAAATTGTAGTCAAGTGACTTTGCGTCACAGCAATAGATTTGTATCGTGAAGTCTTCATTTATTTCAGCGTTGTGTCAAACCTTCGGCATTCTTTGTCAAGCCATACTAGTGGGTAGTCAGCATTTACCATGTAACTTGGTGAGCTAATTTTTGTTTGGTTTCCAGACTCCAAAATTGCGGTCACATAATTTTGCATTTTAAAAATTGTTTTGCATAAAGCTTTCATGCATTTCCATACTTCGGTATACACAAAGAGAGAGGGACTTCTTTACTTACCAAGTTACGCGTAAAGCAAATAAAAAAACTGACACTCTGCAAAACCATTATTCAGTCTTTCATAAGAAACATCACATGTTTCCAAATTTCCCAAATGTAAGCAGCAGAGATACGAATAGTACACCATATAGTTCATACATGTCGAAAAGTAGGCTTAGCAGTGCCCAACCCAAATGTGTGGTTAGGATAACATTATTCTGGATATAGATTGGTTACATACTGTTTCTTTAGGCAGAAAATACCAGCGCATCCCTTAGCCTGCATTCAAAACTAAGGTGCAGATTATGCAATACAATACACAGTCACTTGGCAAAGAGACAGCAAAAAGACCAGAAGGTCATCAAGGTCAGCCGCAACCTAACCAATTAGACTTTTTGTTTAACTTGCGCACAAGGTGAGATTTTCACTGCAACAACCGAAATAAAACAAATGTAACAAAACACACACAAAAATAACAACATAAAATGGTCTTCCATTCAAACTTAGTCTTAAGACAGTCATGGTTATATAACACATTAAAATGGGATGCAGGTAAGGTGAAACATTATACTATTGGTGCTTATCATGTCATCAACTAACTTAATTGACAAGACAATTGATTTGAAACAGAGTTTTGACACGATTAGTAAGATGCAATCAAATGACATGTTAGCAATTGTACAAAAGCTTTGAAGTGATTAGCAGATTTTACAGAGTTGTTAGGCAATTCATTCCAAAATTTAGTTCAGCGATACTGAAATGATCTTTGGCCCATTACCTATTGTTTTCTGGCTAAAAAGAAGTTTTTATTAAGTGCCTGTCTCGTATTATAAATATGTATAAAGCGGCATCTCAAAACTAACTTGAGAAAATTTCTGGAAGAGCATTGTGTTTAACATTGTATACAAATTTACATACCTCTGCTTTGTATGCGTCTTTTATCGTAGGCACCTTCGAAAGAGCGTATAGATCAACACAAGTGTTTGCCTTACTTTTACAAAGTTAATACATCTTAGTATTCTATTCAGCAAAATTTCAATAGAACGTTTTATTGATTCTGAGCAGCTGCCCCAACAAATCAGATCCTTATGTGTTATTGGTTGCACTAAAGCATAAAATACTTTCTTCAACATTGCAGTGTCAGTTTAAATTCTGAGTTTGTCTAGCAGACCACATAATCTAGACAGCTTGACAGCTATCGTAGCTGTGTGTGGTTGCCATGACAAGGCATCATCTATAATAATTACTCCAAAATATTTATGAGAATCTATTTGTTTTAGGAGATCTCCTGAAAGTTCAATTTCAAATTTATAACTGGAATTAAATTTTGGAGGTAGTATCATGTACTTTGTATTGGAAATACTCATGGACAACTTATTTGTTTGTAGCCAAATTGCACTTTTCCAATTTCAAAGTTAACATTGTACTCTAATGTGTTGGCTTTACTCTAATGTGTGGGCTTGTACTCTAATGTGTAATCTAATAGATGGCATAAATGAAAGGGTATCATCAGCAAATAATCTGACATTGAAATCAGAGGCATTACAATGTCGTTTACATAGAGAAGATAAAGCAATTGGCCAAGGACACTACCTTGCGGCACTCCACAAAAAATATTGTGCTTGGTTGATACATGATAATTTATTTGTGTAAATTGCGTTCTATTTTTGAGATATGACATCAACAAACAAAGAGCATTACCTCTCACACCATAGTGTTCTAGTTTGGTGAGAAGGATGGAATGATTCACTGTGCGTAATCAAAAGTCAACGTTCATGAGGTATTCCAGCAGGCCTTTGCTGTTGTGTTCAGATATTTTGCAAAGAGGCTTAAATATTGGGCATTCAGAAAGAACGTGTCTAGGAGTTTGGGTAGAGCCGCACTCACATTCGCTAGATGTCATAAACCCATTTGGACCATGTTCGATTTAAAGCGTCTGACTCCAGTACAATACCGATTTAGAGGTCTGCCATGCTTTTTTTTGGAAACATTCTTTAGATTTTAAAGCCAGATTTTTAATATGCTGGTTTTTAGGGTGCAGGTACTTGTAGTATAATGATACCATTTTGATCAAGTTGCTCGACTTAAGGTAATTTTAGTCGCGTCGTGATAGTCGCCTTAAGTTTAATCGGTTTGCAGTTTTTAAACTGGGTGATGGTCGGTCCTTCTATAGCCTTTGTGTATAAGTTGAGACAGAAAACATCATGTCTGACTTTTAGAGGAGTAAACCCGACCGAAATAAAAATAGGCAGCTAATCAGAGTACTTTTGAAGCATCAAGTGATTGTTCTCATTGCTTTGTTTATTACTACCAATATTTTGTGAATGAGAACTGCGAAACACAACAGGTGTGCAGTATTCTGCTGGGGCATATAACTAGAGCTAAAGATGAGATTTTCAATGCTTTGTGTCTTGCCCCTCATTTCCTACCAATTAACCATTTTATCAGGAAAACTCGAGCTGAGACAATTTCCATGCTTTTTACGATCCAAATTTCAGATTTTTACGATCAGCCGCTTAAGAGCTTGTCTACACTGCGTACAAAATTACAAAATTTTTTATGCTTGTACGTGGAAGGTGTCTACACAATACAAAAACGGCGCTTACGAGCGTAACGGCTTAACAGCGTCTTCTGTGGGTGGCCATAATAGTGTGCTGAATTGGATGACGGAAATCGCAGATTTATTACAAGTCTTTGTTGTATCGGTTAAATTTGGGTCAGATTATGCACCACGAGAAGTAGTATTATCTGTTTGATAATTTAAACGTGAATTCTTTTCTACCTTCCTCACAAAAAAAACATAACGTATGGCCAATCAAGAGTGTTGTGGTGGCTATTAGGTAGCAAAGTTTTCGTTGGATGAAGAAAAAAAAAAGAAACTGCACCAATCAGTGATCGAGCGTCTGTTACTAAAACGCTAGATTTGGCTTCGATTCCTTGCTTGGCGTTCAGCAATAAAAAGGGACAGCGTGAAGACTACACAGTGTGTGGTAGACAAAACATGGCAGTTTAACTCGAAGACCAAAAGGTTACTTTGCTGTCTCCTGGCCAAAGCAACTTCGTAAATACAACAAAATTACAAAATTTAACTTATAGGCCACTAATGCAGGCCAGGCGCCAGGATAGCGTGACTGGAGGGGCAGAAATAAATTTTGGGGGGGCACGAGAAGTTTATTTATGTGAATTCGAGAGTGTGGATCAAACGAAAAAGGTGAAGACCAAAAAACAAGGTCTTCGGTTCAAAAATTTCCACAAACTCTGGTTTTCATCTCAAAATTCTTGCGATTTTCCACGAATTCTAAAGTGAAGACCAAAAAAAAAAGTCTTTGTCCCCAAAGTTTCACGAAATCCGATGTACAAAAACTACTAAAAAACAGTTCTTGCTCGCGAACTCTAGGGCGATAAGCACCAATGTGGGAGCCTTAGGCCTCGATTTGCACTCCAGTTGCCCCGAACCTGTTAATTTCTTTGGGGCACAGTCCTCGCTTGAGGGGGCAAAAGCAGTCATTTGGGGGGCATGGCCCCGGAATGCCCCTCCGTGGCGCCAGGCCTACACTGATGGGTACTAGAGGCTGGTTTCAAAGGTCCGGTTTTTCCTCTTTTGAATTCCTCTTAGCGGAGGGTGACTTGGTGAAAAGATCTGATCGCAATGTTTTGAAGGGTACATTTTGTTTTCAGGTTTCAACTGCTTTTCAGTTCTACTGTTACATTGCGTTTACAGAGGTGGAGTCCTCGAAGACACATTTTGAAGTGTTTGGCCTCAAAGCTTCAAGCCCTCAAAAATTGCCCTGTCATCGGCTCGAGAAAAGCAGTATTTTTGGAATCCTTAAAATTTTGTAGATTGAATTTTGTAGAAAAATTTGCTTTTTTAGATCACCTAAAAAAAATTTTTGAAGACTTATAAAAATTGTTCAATTTTAATAAAGTAAACTTTTTCTTTTCGTATTTGAAGCTCTTTAAACTTGTTATACTGTAATGTGTCATACTCTTTTCTGAACTGCTTTGCAAGTTTTCCGAGAGTTTCAGACAGTGGAGCTACTTTGCTGCAGTAGCAACAACTAGCTTGTAATTAAGATTTGTTGATTATGAGAGTATTTTGGAGGTGATATAGGTGCTGATATATACTTAGTTCTTTTCACTTTGACCTACAAGAAAAGGGACAGCGTGGATAAAATTCTGGCTGCTATGAGGAGAATCGGATCAAACAAAAGCGAAAAACTGAAGAGGGACAAATGAAAAAACAAGATGAGTACATAGTTTCAACTTCAAAAAACGTTATCCTAGCATCTTCCAGAAGCAGTGAGGTTGGGAGCATGCTGGTGATACTCTACCAAGGTATGATGGAAGACGTTTTTCCTAAGCAACCAAGAGCAGGACAGTATATCCTTTCACCAGCTAGAAGCCTTGGTTGTGATCCGCTTACTTTTGCTACCAACAGAAGTAAATTTCTCATTCATGGAAAATAGCAAGAACTAAGTTTGCCCAAAACACTGAAAGTGAGTTTTATGCCAAAGGAGCATTTATAGCTCACGAAAATGGTAAGTTTTGGATGACTTGACATCAAAAAATATGTAGATCGCTTTACGGTTCTTGTCTCAGGGTTGAGTATTAATCGGTTTCTGAAACTCTCCAAAGTAGCTTTTGGAGCTGGTGAAGCTCAGGCTATCATTTGATACAACGGCAACTAAAACTGGAAGTCGAAGCGGGACCTGCATTTTGCTAGGATAAACACTTGATAAAGACTTATTATATCTACCTTGGCGCTATCATAGTACGGAGCTTCTTTTAGGGGCAGAAAATTCTCTTTTAAAACAATTCAAGTTCAGGAGCATTGGCACAACCTTTTATGAGCCAGAAATCGCTAACAAAATTTAGTTTATGCTAAACAATTTTGGAAGAGACTAGCCATCGCATGATGCACTTTTCCATTAACCATCTCGAGAAACAAACAACCACGAGATGATTACTTTGAACTTTTGAGACTATTTTTTGCTTCTAGGAGGAACTCCCTCTCTTGGTGCAAAGTTTCGTGCACCTGGGCTTGTGCATCACGCACTGGCTAAGCAAATTTTTTTTGCTTTAAAAATATAAATGTTTCGAAAACAGTTTAGTCTCATTGCTCAAGAAAAAGAAGCTTTTAAGGAACTGTGTGTTTTTGCAATACAAGTTCATATTGAAGCTTGGTTTACTGTTTCTAAAGCAACTGAAGCTCCTCATCGGGGTTTTGCTTTTAAATCCATTCTTCAACTTTCCAAGGAAGCATTTTCTATACCACATCTTAAAAGATGTCTAAACATCTATGGTATTTGTATAAAGCAGTGGTTTTCAACCTGCGGGCCATGGCCCACCGGTGGGCCACAGAAGTATTTTGCAGTGGGCCACAGAGCATTTTGGTTTGAAAAATTCGCATCTGCACGATAAGCTGTTTATTCCCTGACATTGTCAGAAAGCTTGCAGAAAGTTGCGGTGAAAGGCGAGTTGACGTGTTTTATGTTTTTTAGATCGACTGAAAATACACAGAAAATGGCGTTCTCTGGAACAAAAACCTTTTTTTCTTTCTTTTTTTTTTTGAGATCACCTGTTTGCGGCCGGAAAAACCGTTTGAATTTTGGTAAAGACCTTTTTTTTTTTTGGAGATCACCTGATTTTGGCAAAAAAACCGTTTCAATCTAATTCAAGACTGATGAAAATTTGGGTCAAGTTCGTTTACTCATGTTTCAAGCTTCCAGAAAAGCCCCCCCCCCCCTTCCCCCGTTTGCGAAACCCTGGCTACGCTACTGCTCAGGCTAGTGGAAAAGTGCAACTGAGCAATACTTTGAGAGTAGGGCCATTGAAAATTTTCAAAATAAAAATGGGCCACGGTTAGAAAAAGGTTGGGAACCACTGCATTAACCCATTCAAGAAAATCCGAAGAATCGCAATCTACCTTTACACACTCTCTCATTTTGAAAAGCTTACCTGCTGAAATATTGCAACCCTTTAATTGCAGTTTCAATATCTTTCCATTGCCACAGCAGTTCTGCAAGATGGCTGCACCATCGTTATCGATTTTATGATTGTCACTGAGGTTGAGCAACTTTAGCTGTGTAAATTGAGTATATTACAAACAATAATTATGTTTTCGTTGTCATTCTAACAATACAAATGCAACAAACATAAACGATACAGTTCGTTAAGCAAAATCCATGTTTTCGAGCAGCATCATTACTTCAACTATTATTACAGTTTATTTTTTGATAAGATTTGTTTACGCTGGTGTTATAGAATTACTAATACTGATACCAATGCGATTATTTGTTTTCTTGTGATAAGCTGAGAGCGGAAGCTCCTGGAGTTGCTGTTTTAAAACCTACTTAAAATTTATTCCCTATAACTTTTCAAATATTATTAGACTAAATAGTCGCAATGTACAGCAACCACAAAATTTGGTGCATTTTAGGCTTAGGCCTATCACTTTTATTTATTTACATTATTTACAATTTCTCTAAACGAACGTTTTCGGCACTACCACTGGCCCTCTTCAGGAATATCTAAATAGCAATAATAACTTTAAGAATCCGAATCAAATAATAAACTAATCTTCAAAAGGTTAAAACATTGCTGTACTTTTTTTAGTGTCTACTAGCCTACGTTAAACTCAGCAAGAACGATTCAAATTTACAATTGAAATGACAAGAGTTAGCAATTATGACGAAACAAGCATTATGATTTCAGAAATATAGCAAACACTAAGTATGTCCAACAACTGTCATTAAATTTTATGGTTAAAAAACTTGCAGCAGAAATGATGATCCGTTGGCGTAAAGTTGACGATTGAGAGCAGGAGAGTGTTTCTTGATCAGGAGAGCTTCGTGAATTTTGGTGTCATACTCAGAACGGCATTTTCGAATTATTTTGAATGAATCCAAGCCAGTTTTTTTATTAGAGCAAATGTTGCAGGACATTATGTGGTCTTTAATTGAACTTTTCTGGTTACTATTGAAATTTAGATGTTCTTGGACTCTAGTGCTCAGATGTCTGGAGGACATACCAATGTATGTCTTGTTCGTGTCACACGAACATGTAAAATGTTAAACAACATTTGAACACAGAGCCACAGGTGTTTTGGATTTTAGTTGAAAATAAGATTTGACCTTAAATGATTTGTAGATCGGGATAATTTTAACATTCAGTTGATTTCTGATTATTTTTGAAAATTTGTTAACAAATCGTCGTGAATCTTTACCAAAATACGGAATAACAATTGGATATTCATGGGTAGAACTCCTAGAAGTTTGATCGGTATCAACGGAAGACTGATTACTGTTGTTTTGGCTTTGAAATTGTTGCAATAATTTGTCAAAAAACTTGCTGGGATAACCGTTGGCCTTAAACATAGCTTTCATATTTTCTGCTTCTTTCTGGAATAGTGTGTTGTTGGAGCATATTCGTTTAGCACGATTTAAAAGACATAGAATCAAACCAGAATTCCACTTGAGTGAGCAAAATGCATTAAAATTTAGTAATAAATTTGTATGAGTTGGTTTCTTCCAAATCCATGTGTCTATGCCAGAATGATTTAGTTTAATTTCAACGTCCAAAAAAGGGATGGTTTCAGAAGCATGCTCTACTGTAAATTTGATACTTTTATGTTGAGAATTTAGAAGGTCCAAAAATTTTGAGCAAGACGTATCATTATTAAAAACAGCAAAAATGTCATCAACGTAGCGAAGGTATAGTTTTGGCTGAAAGTTTAAGTTTGAATTAAGCAATTTATTCTCCATGTGTGCAAGGAAAAAATTGGCAATGGTTGGACCTAAAGGAGAGCCCATAGTAACACCTATATAACTTCATACAAATTTGAACTAACAACTAACAACTTCATATAACATATAAAAACTAACAACTTCATATAAATTTGAATCGTTCTTGCTGAGTTTAACGTAGGCTAGTAGACACTAAAAAAAGTACAGCAATGTTTTAACCTTTTGAAGATTAGTTTATTATTTGATTCGGATTCTTAAAGTTATTATTGCTATTTAGATATTCCTGAAGAGGGCCAGTGGTAGTGCCGAAAACGTTCGTTTAGAGAAATTGTAAATAATGTAAATAAATAAAAGTGATAGGCCTAAGCCTAAAATGCACCAAATTTTGTGGTTGCTGTACATTGCGACTATTTGGTATAAAAAGTCGACCTCTTTGCCGAAACTATATTATTAGACTAGTTAGCTGACATATTTCAGGGCTGTTTATATGGCCGCACGTGAGCAATTATTATCTATTAGCTAGTTAGAAAAAGTATCAAAGTTGGTTACAAGTATCTTAAATTGAGGCTTTTGCAGTTACCATTTGATATTTTTTTGCAAAGCGTGGTGAAGTCAAAATAACTAGCTAATATTTGAAAGTTGATAGTTGGTACAGAACTTGAAAATTGCTTTTTATTAAAACGTTCACATCTTTGAAGTTTTTCGTGTGACTTTTGTCAAAAAGAATCATCAAAATGGAGAGTGCAAGAAAGAAGTGGCTATTTATAGGAAAAAGCCAAGCCGTGATTGGCCGAAAAAGTCCAATGAGAGAGCGTCATTCGTGCACAATCTTTTAAATCTTTAAGTGCACAAATTCTTTTTGTTGGCAGAGGACAGGATTAGAATTTTGATAAAAGTGGCTTCAAGAGCAGATAGATGGAAAAGAGAGCGGCCTTGGGCAAGAATAGAGAACTGATGACAGGAGATTCTCTAATCTTGCCCAAGGCGGCTCTCCTTTCCATCTATCTGCTTTTGAAGCCGCTTTCATCAAAACTTCTAACCCCGCCCTCGGTCGACAAAAAGAATTCGTGTACAGCTTAAAGATGGTGCACTAATCACACTCTCTCATTGGCCTTGTTCCGGCCAATCACGGCTCGGCTTTTTTCTCAATCTTGGCAATATCCACTTTTTTTCCTACGCTCTCCATTTTCATGATTCTTCTTGACTAGGGTCAGCCGAAAAGCTTCAAAGATATGAACATTTTAATCAAAGCAACTAACTAACAGTTATCACTCATCTTTGGCGATATAAGCAACTCTGAAATGTGTTAGCTAACTTGTCTAAAACACGGACCATGACTTTTATGCGCGGACGTTTAAGCATGGGACGTTTCTGCGCCGCCAAATAAGCGCCAAGCTTTTTTTCTCCAGGGCTTTCAGGCGTCAGAGATAAAAAACATTTTTTTCCTAAAGTTTCATAACAGTTTTTTTTTTTTTTCAATAAAACAGTTTTTTTATTTTCAATAAAATTTTTTTTTCAAAAAAATGTTTTTTTTCCGAAAAAAAACAAAAACATTTTTCTTTCAAAAAAAGCTTTTTTAATTTTTTTTTCAAAAACAATTAGTTTCAAAAACATGTTTTTTTCAAATAAAAGCTTTTTTCAAGAAAAAGGTTTTTCAAGCAAAAAAGTTTTAGCTTGATTAAAATGTTAATATCTTCGAAAATTTTTATCTGACCTTTGTCAAAAAATCGTTAAAATAGAGAGCGCAGGAAAAGTAGCGGCTATAAGAAAAAGTCAAGCACTGACTGGCGGGAAAAGGATTAATGAGAGAGCATTATTTGTGTACAATCTTTAATCTGTACACAAATTTGTTTTGCCGGCAGAGGGCGGGGTTAGAAGTTTGGATAAAGGTGCCTTCCGAGCCCATTTTCCTTCTTTTTTATCTTTCGTTAACTTCTGAGCTCTGGCTCAGACCTTGGGTGTAGTCCAATTGCCGAGTCTTTCCAGAGTTCCTCCGCGACGTTAACGTTAATCCTCTTAAGAATAAGGTAAAATGACAGGTCGTAGGGCTACCTTCGACGATAGCACTGAGTGCAGTATTGAGAGAGCTCTTCTTGATACGTCTTTCGTCTATCTTTTTATTTTGATTGAAGGGAATGCAGTAAGCGTGATAAATTTAAACTATAGCATTTGCATAGAAAGTTTTACTTAAAAATTGTCAAAGATTTTGTCAAGTCTGCAGCCACTTCTAATTCAACTCACACTACAAAAATAATTCAAAAGTAAAACAATGATTTGAAGTAGTATAGAGTCCTGTACAAGTTCGAAAGTTTTTGGTGCGATTTTGGAGAAGTTAACAGCAACAATTTGACATAGTCTTTGTATAAGAGTATTTACAACAAGGTGCAACGATTAAACTTAAAAATATCCATTTAAACACTGTTTTTACTATATTTACAACTAGTTGTAACAATCATAGATAGGAATCTGCCGAAAGATGAACCGTTAGCTCCTTAAAAACTTTGTACTGCATGGTTTGGTAGTGGTAAATTCAAAATAACCGTGAAACGTTGCTGCGAGTGCCAAGATTACACAAGCAACTCGCGCCTGTGCGCCGCAAAATTTTAGACCGCGGGCTGAAGATTGCATGCGTCCGGATTACTGTAAATAAGAAAACAAATGGAAAATCAATTTTTTTGCAAAACTTTTTCCGCTATCCTTCCATTTTCTTTGCTTTTGAAGTCACTTTTATTGAGACTTCTAACCCGCCGCCCTTGCCGAAAAAACGAATTTGTGTACAGCTTCAAGATTGTACACAAATGACGCTCTTTCATTGATCCTTTTCCTGCCAATCACCAATTGGCTTTTTGCTATTGCTGGTCTTTTTCCATTGTTCTCTATTTAGACGATTTTTTTTGACAAGAGTGTGATGATAAGTTTCGAAGTTATTAGCATTTTAATTAAAGTAAAACTTTTTTGTTTGAAAGAAAAACATGGTTTTAGAAATAAAAATTTGTTTCTGAAACAAAAAAAAAATAAAAAAAACAATTTTTTTGAAAAAATTTTTGGGGAAAAATTTTGGAAAAAAATTTTTTTTACCTCTAGCGCCTAAAAGTCCAGGCACATAAAAGTCCCGGCGCTAATCGGCGGTGCATAAACGTCCCGCGCATAAACGTCCATGCCTAAAAGTCGTAAACCGTCTAAAACATTTGAAAATGATTGGTTAAAAATTTTAGGTACAGTATGCTTTAAGTAGCACCTCCAGGAGCTTCCAATTTCAGCGTATCACAAGAAAGTAGATAGTACCGCTTTTGCGTAGTGCTTTAGCCATTCCATGGCATCATAAACAAATCTCATTAATAAATAAGCTATAATAACAACTGAAGCAATATTTTATTAAGTTCATAGCTCACATGACAGCTTTACCTAAAAAAATAGACTTTTGCGCTACAAATAAGATCTTCACCTTTTTGCTTCTTGTCAAAATTTTTTCACCTAATTGTCGCACAATTTCGTTGGTGATTTGGCAATTTTCCAAATGAAGTTCTTCAACTTGATGGATGCAATGAGAAAGTATAAAATGGAAATATACTTTATACTTATCTCCACCTATCTGAGTATTTTGTAAAGATAGCACCTTGATCTAAAATTGAAAGAACAAATGGTAAAAAAAAAGCTCTTTAATCGAACCTTTTATTGATACGAATTAGACCTTTAATTAATGCATCTTTTCGCTGAACTTGTTTGTCAAACGCAAAACAAAAAAAACTTGACATTCGCAATCTTGCGCCTCCCATCACAATATCAGCAAACAATGATATTATTTTTAATTAAAACTAGAGAATTCAAACAACTATTAAATAACCTGAGTTAAAAACGTCTTTCGTTATCACTTTCAGTTATTAGTTACTTGTTCGATGACTCTTTTGTTTTCTTTTTGTTTTGTCGCCAAGCTTCCTCTATTGCGGCATAAACTTGTTTGGTTAAATGAAACTTATTGTCTTACACGTGGAAAAGATTGTACGGAAACATTTTTGGGAAAAAACATTCAAAGTCAGATTATAGGAGCCAGAGCATTCAATAGTCAGAGCATATTCAATTAATTGCATGATCAAATACACTAAAAAAGTGTATGGTAGCTTTCTTAAGACAAGCGTTATAATCTTAGTGGATGTTGCAGAATGTTATGGATGTTGCAGAATTTTTTAATATTAGATTATAGTACAGCTTAATGATAAGGATTGATATTATATCGACGAAGTTAAGATCAAAATGTCTACTCGAAAATATACAAACTTGTTTGGAATTGGATCGAGTTTACTGAATCAAATAAAACGAATAACGGTAGTGAAACCAAGTTGCCAATTTGTGGTCAAATCGTATAGGATTGTTTTTTAGCGCAATAAACAGAAATGAAAAAGCATACGACCAGATAATAATAAAGGATAAATTATTGCACCCAGTCCTCTAGTGAAGCCGAATGAAGGCTTTTGGTCAGATGCAAAAGCATTGCAGAGATTCAAGAGCCCTAAAGGAAAAAAAAAAACTAGCATACATTGAAACATTGAATATTGTCATGCTTTCTACTTTGCTCCCAGTTTAGCAATGGATAAAAAGTTTTTGTGGGCTGCTGCAAAAGAAGCAGTGATTGAGGTCAAGTTCACTATTTGCATTGTGCAATTACTAAGCTTCCTGAAGCCGAATCAGAATTTTTAAGGCGATAATCAAATTTTACAAGGAGCAATGCCACCAAGATTCCGAAATCGTGAAGACATCTTCCTGCAGCAACAAAAAAGAAAAAAAAGTTCAGGAATTCACACAACTTCTTTCCCAAACCACGATCTTTTGGATGTACTATTCGTTTTGTCTGATTCACCAAACTTGATCTGATTATAAACAAATTTGTGTATTTCCTAGCAGACATTTTGATCTTAACTTTGTCAATGCATCAATCCATATCATTAAGGTGTATCATCGTATACCAGAGAATCCCGCAACATCCAATAACATTAGTATGCTTGTCTAAGCAAGCTATCATACACTTTTTCAGTGTATTTTACAGTATCACATGATTAATTAGATATACTCTGGCTATTGAATGCTGCATGTGCTTTATGCTGCGAAAGTTTTCGCCCAAAATTGTTTCTACACAATCTTTTTCGCATGTAAATAATACGTTTCAGTAAATCAAACTGATTTATGACGAAATAAAAAAAGCTTGTCGACAATCGCACAAGTAATTTATGACTGTAACTCATTGTAACAAAAGGTGTATTCCGTTAAAATTTTCTCCATGCCGACAAAATTAATTTTAAATATTTTATTAAATAGATCAAAATTGATTGCTCATAGTTGTGTTTAGCGTCGAATTTCGATGAAAAGAAGTACAAACAGTATAGGTAAAATGTTTGTAGAACGTGAGTTCTGCTATTTTAAACATTACCTATTTTTGGCATATAATGACGTATATCTTGAGGGGAAGGTGCAACCTTTTTTTAAAAAACTTTTTCTAAAATTTTTGTTCTGTGGATTAATTTCAGGGTGGGTCAACATAAAATCCAATACACAAGATGATTTGAAAACTTTCAGTTTTTTTGTAACACCCTAATGTACAGTAGTTTCTTCCAAAACTATTTTTGGTATTTTACCCTGCACTGTGTATGTGTTCTAATTCTGCCGTATCGTCAAATTTTGTTTCTCTCGAACCTGACACAAATGTGACACGTGAAATTGTAGACAACTTTTTATGATAACCTTTAAGAGATTTACAGTTAATTTTTTACAGTTTTTGGACATTGGCAATTCACAGCACAGAAACATTAAATTTACCTCAGAAAAAGCACAAATTGCGATAATTTGCCTTTTTAGATGTGCAAATATAAAACTAAAAGACAGTGGCTATGAAAATTGCGTTTGGCAAAAACCCACAAATACTGGACTGACTGCTACTTCGTTTTAATATATTGTTTGTGAATGTTTGAAAATCTGGCTAAATTATTAGCTGGTTGCATCGTGCTAAGAAAATATGCTCGACTACCCAATTGCATGTTCCGGAATTAAAGCGTTTATGCCATATTTTTTTGCAACAATGGATATCTTGATTGGTTCATAAACAGCAGCATGAAGAAGTTTGAAAAACAACAAAACAACCCTCTGGATAAATATGAAACCATTTTTTTCCCCTATTGGGATACCATTTTTTGGAAAACCGTTATGAGTGTTTGCGAAAAGACTAACTGCTATAGTTAAAATGAAATTAAATGTGAATTTTAACTTTTATTATACATGTTTTAAAACTGGAACGTATTTTCAACTTAAGTGTTCTACTCCGTTTCCTTCATTGTCTAATGTCGTGCACAAATCTTCTTGCTCGCGAAATGCTAACATTTCATACATCGGTGCAACAACACGACATTGCACTAGGATTAAGGAACATCTTAACTGTGAAACCAAAAAATCAGCAATTCGTGATCACATAAAAACATGCCAAACCTGCAAGCTAAATAATACCGATTTAAATGGTTTTAAAGTTCTATGCACTTTTGGTTCAGTATATGCTACAAAAATACAAAAAGCTTTACTCACAAAAAAAAGCAAAAACAAACACAATTCACAACTCAATAGACAGCTTCACGCAAACAGTTTATCATTTTAATTAAATTTATACGAATATTAGATTAGCATGTAATTTATTTTTGTGCAAGTGTGCGTGGCTTTTTTTTCAAATTTTTAGTAATATTCTACAATAGGTATTGAATGTATGCGTGGTATTACTTTTCATGTCATGGCATAAATATGTACAAATGCTACTTTGAAATTGCGTACGTAATTGTTGCGTTGAGGTAAACTTTATTGCTTTTTTGACAGTAACTCATTTGCTAGTTTGGCTTTAAAATTTAACATGTAATATTTTGCTCTGTAGACGATCAGAAGAATGGTAGAAAACGCTTAAAGTTTAATAAAAAATTATATCAGCTTGAAAAATTTTATCATTTGCTCCACTACAGCTGATAAAATCCAGCTCTTTGCCAAAGATTTATTTTTATGAAATGTGATGCATAACAATGCTAAGCTTTTGTATCGTTTGCACTGCTGTTTCTAATACAGATTTTCAACATTTTTGTTAATGGAGGACAATCGTACCAGTGGGCATAGTATTTATATAACTTACCCTTATTCTTCTGTTATTTACAGTTAGTGTTTCCTGAAGTTGTTCGATAAAATATTTTGAACAATTTCCCACAAAACGGAGATGACGCAATTTTAACGCCAATGCAGTAGTGCGAGCGCGAAGAGCATGGTTTATAATTGGAATGTCACTGGGAAGGATTTGCTCATTCTCAATATCAATCTCACTTAACAAATAACTGGCAGCTCGTGAGGTGAAATCGTCATCTCTCACTTCATAGACCCATCCTAATATTGGAAGAATAGAACTGAAATAAGATTTTTCATCATCTTCATTATCACTTACATCATCACCATCGTCACCATCACTGCTACTACCACTTGTACTTTCATTTTCATCCTCTTCACCAATCATGTTCTGCCTTGAATCGTTGTCATTGCTTTCATCCTCAGCAACAACACCAGCATTAACCGTATCAGCAGCAGCAATAGCATTTGTCTCATCAACATTATAAGCATCAGTACCGAGAGCAGCAACAAGCTCACCAGCATTCCAATTTTTAGACCAATTTCTAGCAAGAGTCTCTAACGTTTTGATGGAAAAATTTAGAAGAGTTTTCCGACAATTTATGCGATTATTTCGGTTACTCAATCCATCTTCGATTTCAAGGTCTTCAAGCAGTAGATTTAAAGTGTCTTCATTACAAAGTCCAAATAAAAATTTTGTTGCTACCATTTTATACTTTTTGCTGCTCAATTTTGACAGAATGTCGCTTTGTAACTCTTTGTTCTCATAATCTGTGGTATATAATCGCAGTTTGACTGCTGCCAAAAATTCTTGCCACATCAAGTGTATAAAGTACATCTCCTTCTTTCTGGTACCCTTGAGAATAGTGGTAAGAAAAGTTGTAATGTAATGTTCTTCAATTCCTTCTTCACGGAGGTCTAACTCAGTGAAATAAAATCGATTCTGATCAAATTTCGATAGAGCAAATGCAGAAATCTTTTTCAATGAAAAAGTGCTCAACGATAGCTTTTTCAACAGCCATTCTTTTAAAGCACTAGCGAATATGCCAGTCAATGTATAGCTAGCATTATAAGTTTGTATCGAAAATACCTCTTTTGTTTCTTTGACACTGTTCTCCTCAACTTCGTACATTTTGTTTAAGCTTTCCATGACCATAATGCATATGACAGGAGTGCGGCAGTAACTTTTAATGTCAGGATGAGCTTTGAGGTATTTGAGTATTTTTTCGCAACGCGCTTTATTGCCACGACATATGTTTGAACAAATTTGTCCAAAACCTTTTTTGTCAAGTCCTTGAATGCTGAGCAAAATGTCTGGTTGAAAATGCTTCTGCAACTTTGCAATTTGATAAGGGCGTGATGTAATCAGTTTTTTGCTATGTGGAAAAATATTTCTTGCTAATAAGTTATAAATAAATCCTTCAGCTGTGTTGGTGCAATTGATGCTGCAAGGAATGTCTGTTCTTCCTCGATTAATATCCGCCTCATCAAATCCGTCCATGATGATGTAAACATTGTCACACTTTTCAATTCTTTTAAAAATTATTTTTCGGTTATCTTCATTCTGAAAGTTTTCAGGCAGCAAAGGGACAAGAAATTTGAGCAAATCTGTGTTTTGCTTGTAATTTAATTCCCGAAATCGGATAAAAAAAATAATTTCAGGGTTAGATAATGAGCCTGTCCACATTTCATAAAGAATTCGTTTAGTCAAAGTTGTTTTTCCTATTCCTGGGCTCCCAGAAATAACCGCCATGTTGCCATGCTTCTGCAAAAATTTGTTTATGGCTTCATCTGTAGAACCTTTGACAGGAATGTCTTGAGCTCGACGTTTTACTGTCTCAAACAACTTCTCATAGGGAATATTTTCTTCTGATGCTTTCCTGAAAACTTTCGCCATATCTTTTCGATTTTTGACTTGGTCGTCAATGGGTAGTTCTGAGCAAATTTGCAAATGGGCAATATCAATCTTTCCTTTCCGAAACTCATCCGGTTCTCCACAAAACTCCAAATGTTTTTGTTTAAGATGCGTTTGCAGTTCTTTCCCTTTAAAACAGCGTTTGTTGTGAACTCTGTACGTAAAGTGAAACAATAACTTATAACTCCCTTGTGAACAATGTTTTCTTGCAAGGGGGTTTGAAAGGAGAATTTTGATCATCAAGTGATTACTGTTTACTGTAGGATGAAAAAAAAATTGCACTATGCTACCAAAACTGTTATCAAAACGATAAAGAACTAGAGTCAGTAGCTTCTAACTCTGTTGCAGACTTGAAGACAGAGTCGAAGGAATCCAAGAGTTTTACATTGTGCAAGAGTTAAAATAGCACAATTAAAGTAAAAAATGTACGCTTAATTCAAGCTCTCAGTGTGATTCCTTCAAAAAACAAACAAAACACATCTGCAACTTTGCATAAACAAAATAATCTAATCCTATTATTAACTGGAATTGGAACATTTTTTATCCTTATCACTAGCAAGGTTCAGGATATCCAGGAAATAAACATAAAATCTTTGGTCAAACCAGTGATTTTGATTATTGATTACGCTATAGGAGTTTCAGTGGAAAATTTGTCATTTACAAAAATTGAAGGTCAGAGTACAATAGAAAAAATTGCTGAAGTTCAAGTTACAGTATTTCGAACTGATAATAACACTGGTCAACAAAAGAAATGCTGCATTCCTACAATACGTAAACTTGTTCTTTTGTAATTTGAAGGCGCTGATTTCAAATCTGGTGTTAATTTTTTTACCCAAACTCTACCTTTTCTGCAATTCTTAATTTCAGACTTTTTTTTTGAAAAAGTGAAATATTAAAAAAAAATTTTTTTTTGATCTTTGAAGATTAAAGTCTGTTGAATTTTCATGACAAAAAAACAAATTTTGCAAGTGATACAGGTAGATTATAATGTTTTGTGATACTGAAATTGGTAAGTAAAAACAAGTAAACAGAAAATTGGATCAAAACGGAGATCATTTCTCTTACAAAAAATGCATTGATAATCATAAGTCATCGCAAAAAAACAAAACACTGCTTGTATCAAACTGCTAGCAACTTATTGCAAACAGGTTCGAAATTGTTTTCCTATATGACTATTTAACATATGATTCTTTTATATTGATCAAATGTAATTATCAAATTCCAATAAACAGCTACAAATTTTCGACCATTAGCAGTGTTTGTTAAGATTGTGCATAAGATAAAAAGAAACATTATGTCAAAATCAACACTTATACTTACAGTAGAACAAATTGTTTGCTAAACCTAGCACAGAGGTGGGCGTTTCGCAAAATAGTTTGCAAGTTGAGCAAATTGTGCAAGTTGCGCAAATGCGCAATTAGCGTTGCGTACTATGGCTTTTTTTCAGCTCTTGCGCAATTTGCGTTGCGCTTGTGTAATTTGTGTTTGCGAATCGGTAAAGCTGATATTTATTGTACTTCGATTGCAAATTTTTTTCCAAAATGCGCAATCACAAAATGATTTTTCAATGTTGATCTACATGTCACTGTCAAAAAATAACTAAATTTTGATTTTACAGATTTGGAGCATGACCACGTAATAGTTGATGCATGCTGATTGCTGATCGAAAGACTTTTTGTTTTGTTTTGTATACTTCTGCGCTATCTACAGTACTTTTTTTTTCTTGTTTTGTTTTCTTCGGCGCTATCTACTTTTATATCGCTAAACGCGCTGTATTTAAACTTTGAGCGATTGAAGGTATCAGGGAGGACTAGTACCCGAATGATATTGGGGCTGCTAGGTTGGGGATCCTCCTTAATCGGGTCCTTTAAAATTTTGAACTTTTAAACCGTTAGAGCTAGATGAATCAAATTTTTGGAATGGGTAGATATCAAAAATAAGCTAAACGTAACAAAAATTAGGGGAGCCACGATGGGAGTTTTTCCCAAACGGGCCCTCCAAAATTCAAAATATTTAACCTTTTAACCGATTGAACGCCATTGGCAACTAAAGTTGCCAATTATGTTCCTTTAAACAAACTAAAATAATATAGGTTTTGAAATTAAAAATTCGCAATTTTTTTGTTTTTTCTGAAAGAAGGTGATCTGAAAAAAGTTTTAGAAAAAAAAGAATTGCGGAAAATGTCGTGGAAACACAATTGGTATCGGTCAAATTTTGGCCTAGTGACGCAAAAGGTAAAATTTTGATTTTTGGCCATGGTGCAGTTTTGGAATGAACTAAAAATAAACAAAATTCGTCAATTGTAGGAAAAAAATGGATGTCACGCAAATTCTAACCACTTCTTTTAACTTTTAAACCAAGGCTTTTGCGATAATTTACACGAGGGTGGGTTTGAAATAGTTATACATTTTCATGGCAACTTTAGTTGCCATTGGCCAAATATGGGGTCAAATTTGAAGCCGTTTTGTAAACCGGCTAAACTTTAAAAACTTCAATAAGATAATTGTTCTAGCATACGTTTTGTTGTTGTTTAGGAATATTTTTTGCCGTTTACAAATACCTTTTGTTACCTACAAAGACAAGTTTAGGAAAAATACGGCTAATGTTAGGCTAAGCTATTGATATACTGTAATAGTTTTACGGGATAATGTCTCTTTTGCTCCTACTTGCTCCTACTACAAGGGTTTGGGTAGAAAGGAGCAATAGCAGTGACCGAGAGTTTGGAAAGAAATGAGTTAATCTGTAGCTGAGTAACTAAGCTAGGCTTCAGGCCCGGCGCCACGGGGGCATTTCGGGGCCGTGCCCTCCAAATCACTGATTGTTTCCCCCCAATCAAGGATTATGCTTCAAAAAAAAGTACAAGCCCGGTGCCACTGGAGTGCATTTCCGGGCCAGTGCCCCCTAAAAATACTGCTTGTGCCCTCACCCCTCAAGCGTGAGTAAAGTCTCGTTCCAGGACGAAAACACTAGTGAACGCCATAACGAAGCCTAAGATTGCTTTTTTTGATCTTCACCCCTGAATTTGTTGGCATGAACCGAGGTCCGCACCATTAGATTCCGTCACGTCCCGCCAGGCAATGAACGAGTCTCCGAAGCGAGAATTGTGCCCCAAAAGGAGGCAAACGATCCGTAGCCGCGGGGCGTAATTTTGAATAAAGACCTTTTTTTTGGTCTTCACTCCCGAATTTGAGGGAAAAATTTACATGTGACCCCCCAAATATTTTTTCTGCCCCGCCATCCCACTCACATTACTCTGGCGCCAGGCCTGCAAGTCCTATTCCCCTATTCTGCCTAAACCCTCATCGAACAGCCCAATGCTGTAGAAAAGGAAATTAAAAAAGTCAAAGCAAAGGAGCAAAAACGACTTTACCCGTTTTTTCAACTCAATGCCAACTTCAAGAAATACTTTGACACCAACAATTATAGCATTGATAAAAACATGATACCAGAGGTGAAGTCGAGGACACAAGAATCGAGGCCAAGGACACAAGAAAATTCAAGGCCAAGGACCAAGGACACAGACGCAACTGATTCAAAATGGTATCATAGGACGTCCTCTAGGACTCCACCTCTGCATGATACCATATTATAACATATAATGGCTAGCATGGCACCAAGCAATTCATGCGAGAAAAGCCCATTCAGTTTGGGTTCATTCTATGTTGTCTTGTATTCAGTGGTGGACATCTTTTTTTACAAAGAACCTTATTGTTAGTTAGATGCCTAATTCTGAGGCAGGGTGGTGATGTTGTTTCAGGTCTCATTAAAAAGTGTGACTTGCAGAGTGGGTGCTGTGCTACGTTTGATAATCTTTTCACATATCTATCTCTGCTTGGAAATGCTGTTGGAACGTGGGATTGGAGGACATGGTACCCCATGACAGAACTGTTTGCAAAATGCTGCTGTACCTAGTCAACAGGCGACAAAGAAAACTGAGCGTGGCTCGTATGATTGTCCTGTGGACGCTTTTTTCTTCAAATCAACTTGACTTTGAGTCAAATTGCGTGACAAATAACTCCTGAAAATTTGAAGCTGCTGATGTTACAGAAGTTTCTAAATTTTGAGAATCCCGAAGTCACTTTCCAAAATCTAAGCATTTTCTTGGCCAATCTTTAATGTAAATGACGTCATAAAACGTTTTTTGTGACGTATCTACTTTGACTTAGGCATTTTATGATTCAGTATCAAAAAGCAAATCAAAACGATTATTAGTATCAAAAAACAAAAATTTGAACAGCCTGTAACGTCATTTTTCAAAAAATGTGGTTGATGACGTCACAATGATGATGTCATCAACTCAAAGCCAATTTTTATAAAAAATTTTGGTGAACACCAACCCGCATGCAAAATTTGGTGTTTCTATAAAGTTTGGTTTAGGAGTTGGATAGGGGACATTTTTGCTCCTCCTCAAGTAGAATGCATTGGTCAATACCACGTGCACCAAGGGGTTACGCTTGTTACAAGCAACAAAAAAGTCCTCTTTGGAACTTTTTTGAGATGGCCAGATGCACTAAGATGCTAATATTGATGCTCTTAATGTCAAAATTTGTTGCCTTTTAATCGAGGCAGCTATAACTGAAACTAATCTTTGAAATATTGTCGAAATCGTGCAAACAATAAATTTTGACTCCATTTACGGCCGTTGGCAACTAAAGGTGCCATTAAATAACTAAACAACTACAAGAAAAAAAAAATTTTTTTTTCACATAACGTTATAAAATAGTTATAATAACATCATATTAAAAGGATTTTTTAAAATGTCAATTTTTTAATCTCGGCGTTTAATGGGTTAAGCTAGACACATGAGATTTTTAAGGTAAGCAAATATAAAGGTATGATAAATTTTGAAAAAATTTGGGGGGCCAAAATGGGGGTCCCCCCAAAGGAGGCTGCCAAAAGTCAAGCTTTTTAACTACTCATGCAAGACACATGAAACTTTCAGGGTAGGCAAATATGAGAAAAGTCTCCAAACGGGGCTCTCCAAAATTCAAACCTTTTAACCTTTTAAAATGGATACATGAGATAGTGGTCCACAAATTTTCAACTTTCCTATTTAAAGCAACCTTTGCATTGTAATTGTAACTACATTTTATTCACCAAGTTGCCTTGGCCAGGAGACAGCGAAGAAACATTTTGGTCTTCGAGTCAAGCAGCCACCTGCCCACCTGTCTTCCACACACGGCGGAAGCTTCCACACTTTCCCTTTAATCGCTGAACGTCAAGCAAGGAAGCTGTGAATACCAATTTTTATAGTCTTTGGTTTGACCCGACGGGGAACCGAACCCGAGTCGACCGCTCCAGTAGCAGACGCTCTGTTTACTCGACCACTGGTCGTTTGCATTGTTGCACCATCACTTCTTCCGAAAGCTGCTTCTCCAATGCAGGCTTGACTGTAAGCGAATTAAGAATGCAACTATGTGGTCAACATTTAGAAGCACTCAATGTCACGCACTGCAATAAAGCACTGCTTTAACTAATCAAATCGCTAAATAATTTTTTTCACAATATCGGTGATGGTTGACTGGTTGTTCACTTTTTCAGCAAATTAAGTTAATTTAAGCCAGAATAGAATTCAGTAATCTGGATTCGGTTTTAGCTATTCGGAATAACTCTGGAATAGCCTACTATTCTGAAACGCCCATTCTTAGTGGTAGTACTGTACTTGTGCTTTAGATAAACTATATGCTGTATACTGCTGAAAGACAAAAAGTAACGTATTAATATTATTTCAGGGGTCGAAATTAACTTTTTGACAAATGACAGGTCGGGCAAGTGTTATCAAATGTTTACTTTCCCGCAAAAATTTCAACTTACCCGAAAAAAAAGGTACTCTAAGTTTTGAGGTTAGCTTGGAAAAAAGCACTGAATTTGCAAAATACGCGTAGTTTCAGGAATCAAGTTTTTGTGTGCGATTGTTTAGACAATGTGATGCAATAAGTAACTTTTTTCAATCATGCATTTGCAAAAATTTGATGTTTTGGCTTGTAAATATTTGATTTAATGTTTAACAATCATTACTATTAATTACCATAGTGGTTTGTTGCAAACGTATATTTATTAGCAGATATTTTGGAAACTACGCCAGCTAAAAAGCCGAAATTTTTTGCAAAATTGATTGAAGCTAACAGACCTTCAAAATAATTATAAGGAAAAAATTGAGAAATTCTTGACGTTATCTTCATGCAGCGCAGAGTAGTACTTGTGGTATCTGAAACAGCTGCTAACGTTGCAAGCGTCGCAAAACTTTTCTAGAACAAAAAACGTAACATTTGGCACTAAACAGTAGTTATACACGCGTCTAAGAATCGAAAAATTTGCATGCGATTAAGAAGTGTTAATTGCGATTAATAATGTGCGTACAACTAGACAATGCATTATTGCATTAATTGTGATAGTTGCAAAGTGCTTACTAAAATAAAGCAAGTAACAGCTTTCTCTACGTAGATATTTTATACTTCATTGCAACAAAGCCGGGCCTTAATTGAGTTTTAAAATAATCTTGTTTGAAGTTGTTTAATACGCTACATTTTGTTAACTTGCCCGTCGGGCAAGTTAAGCCGAAAACTAACTTGACCGAGAAGACTTCAGCTCGCCTGGGGCAAACGAGCAGGCGGTAATTTCGAACCCTGTATTTAGTTTAAGCTATTTACTTTATAAGTAAAAAATATCTTTTGTTTTTTTTGTGCTGTAATTAGTAGCCGAAAACTTGGCCGCTACAATAGAAAAAAGATTAGATGAATGGGTTGGAAGAGCAAACAACAAAATGACCAAAGATTGCTTTCCTCCTTCAAGAGAGATGCGTGGTTGCAAAAATTCGAAAGGTTCAACACCGCTATCCCTAGTGCGGTCGCCGTCGAGAGATTATTTGGTTTTGGTTCTGATATTTTGGGATTGAAACGATCGTCAATGACGAAAGAAAATTTTGAAAAGTTTGTTTTGCTGCGTGAGAATGAAAAGTGTTTAAAAAAATCAATTTTTCTCAATAAATAATGCATTATTTCTGTGAGTGAGTGAGTGATGCTTTTTTTCCTTGGTTTATATTTATTTTTATTGCTGTTTATTTTTATTATTTTTTTTGTTTTATTGTTTAGTTCCTTTTTTTAACAAAAAAAATAATTCTTTCTTCGCGCAAAGATATGTGCCTTTAGTTATAAAAGCTATACAAATTGCAGTTGGCTTATTTCAGGGCAGCTTAGCTGAAGATGGTGCCATGACTATACTTTCATATTTTTGTTCTTAACACCATTGTCTGCAGCGCGCTTTTTAAACTTCGATTATGGAAAGATTTGTACCCAAAAACTTTTTTAAATAGCGAAATTTGTGTGCGCTCCTCAAGCATTTAATTTGTAGTTAGGCTGTACTATTTTCAATTTTTTTTTGCAGAATTTTTCTTAGCGCTTTCAAGCGTTTAGAATATTGGTTACGGAATTTGTAAGTGCGCTTTAGGCTTTTAAAATTTTGGTTTGGTTGCGGAATTCGCTCTTGCGCTTCAAGCTTAAAAAATTTTGGTTGCGGAATTTGCGCTTGCGATTTGACCTTAAAAAATTTTGGATGCGAAATTTGCGTTTGCGCTTTTACCTCGAAAAATTTTTATTGCGGAACTAGCGCTCGCGCTTTACGATGTGTAATTTAAACGCCCAGCTCTGCCCTAGCATAACATGGAGAAAAATATTGGCTCACATTGTATAGCTTTCATGTACGGCATGCCAGCTTGAAGTGTTTCATGTGCAAACTACTTTTTGTTAATCCAATGCTTATCATGATCTCTACTGTCTACATGCAAAGCTAGCATAGGAACTTGCTATATAACCTTTATACGCCTTATAGACCAGTGGTTACGAACCGTCGGTCCGCGAAAATTTTTGGCCTGTCTGCAGAATATTTTTTCCACAATTCTATCCGATGCGTTTATTGATTAAAAAACTCAAGCTATGCTTGGCCGATTTTTTGTTCGTTTAGCATTTCTCCACTTCCTTATCACTTTTTACCGAAGATGTCAGCACATGTAACTATAATTCCCAGGAAAAAGAAAAAGTGATAGACTTTTGGGCGATTCAACTATGCTCTCAAGGAATAAAAAAAAATCCTTGTCTCAATTCTAGAGACCTCTAGAAAATGAGTGTCCGTGTCTAAATTGTTGATGGTATTTTCAACCAGCTACTTAAGCGCGAAATTTTTTTTCAGCTCTGACTTAAATCAAAACAAAACAAAAAAATCGATTGAATGCTGAAGTAGAGCTATGTGTTTAAGAAACTTCTATGCAGCCTTGCTCGTTTATCACTTAAGCTTCGAAACTGCAACAAATCCTGATAATTTTGATTTTGTACTACTGTATTTGTCCATAAATTGACGTTTTGTTGAATAGTTTTATTTAAATGCGTAACATATGCCGAAACAGTAGCGTATCCAGGGGGCGAGGCTATAACATCCCCCTGCCTCATTGGCCTGCCAACCAAAATGCAGAATAAAAAAATGACACATTTTTAGCTCTTCTGGGATTGTCTTTTTCACTAAAATAGACTGAATAATGATAATGGATAAAAATTTGTAATCAAATTTGATTGCTTGTTTGAAAATGCTGAACATGAGTCTCATAAAAAAAATATATATAAGCGTAGAAATAGGGGAGGGGCTACTTAGTGGGTATTAGTCTATAATTTATTACTTCTTTCAAATCTCGTTCCATTAGCCCACCCCAATTACCTTTTTTTGCAAAATATAGACGAAATAGATTATTCCTTGTGAGTTTTTTGAACTGTAAAGTTTAATGATTTACCCGCTTGTAAATACGATAACTGAATTTTAGTTTTACCATGAGTCATCTCCCACATAGCCCATTTATGCAACTAGTTCAATCATGTATTTGCACTGCTAATTTCTGTGCCACGTTTAAAAAGCATTAATTTTTTCTCAAAATTGGCCTAAAATTAAGTTATTTCTGGAGAAAATACAAAGTTTTTGATCGCTGGGGACTCTGCCACCAGACACCCGAAACAGCCCCTTCATTGCAGATTTCTAGCTACATGCCTGTGCCGACATAATGCATTATGGTGTGCCATTTATTTTGCCGTGCTTTACAAACGCGATAATAACTACACCTGTAATTATTATATCCATTGAGATAATTTTTACGGGTCCGCCGACGTAAAAAAGTCGGGAACCATTGTTACAGACCATGTGAAAACTTAATCACGTTCGGTTCGGCACATCACTGCAACCAGGTTGCCGATAATTCAAAACAATATTTATGACTTTATGATATCGCCATAGAGTACTTGTTTTCGTTAAAGCAATTGAATGACCGACAGAAACTGCTACAGCAAGCTGGGTTAAGTAAAAATGCAAATTCTTCATCAAAATTTCTTTTGAAGCAATACAAAAACAAGATTTATTGTTTATGATAAAAAAACTGAAAAATCGATGTTTAGGATAGTGACTGAGAAAAGGCCTTAAATGTTATAACAGAATCTTAAGTCGACACTGCTTCAAAACAACAACAAAAAATCTCAATCCACAGTTGGTTTTTAAAACCTTAAGTTTTATTGAGAGTATTACTATGACTTGGTTCGGCCACATCAGTGCTACCGGGGGGCTGTCGCTACGAGGAAAGGGACGCGGGTTTTAGGCCAGGGGCTTCTTGTGCCTCCCTTTTGATTTACCAAAAATCCTTTTTTGGAGAATCACGTAATGACAAGGCAACAGAAAATGACCAAAAAAGGAATAACAACGTTCAAACATAATTTTCACTTGAAGTTTTTTTGATTGTAACACAACTCAGAAACACCACTGCATTGATCATGCTTGGCTATTTATTATTTTGAGCTAGGCTAACTTCATAAAATATACGGGTTTTATCCAAAAGCAAATTGGACATCAAAATCACACCATATTCAAAACCACCAAAATTTTTAGTTATTTTAATATTAAGAGCCGGACACCTTTAATATTAAAAGCCGGACACCATAACTATGACGTCATTTCTAGGGCGTTAAATAAAGTTGGATTTTTTAAAATTTCAACACATGTGTTTTTTCAGCCAAACGCAACATTCTGCCAAGTTATAGCAAAATCGGAGCAGGTTGTTTTTTTGGTACACCCTAGTGTGCAGTGATTATTAACGTGATAGTCTAATAACTAATGATAGTTTATAGAGTCACCATTATGCGCTTAACGTCACAATTAGGGCAAGTTTTTGTTGCACTAAAATTCTGAAAAAGTTGCATTTATTTTTAACGGAAGTTGCAGTAAAAAGTTGGATTTAGGCCAATGCACAACGGGTTTAAACAACACTAATTTTGTAGCTACTCAGTAGTTATCACACAGTTATACTTTTCAAATAACCTTGGTTTGGTCAAAATAAAGGAACAAAACACAAACTGCTTTCCAACCAGCTTCAAATCCAACCGAAAAGAAAAACATGCATACAAGTGTTGCCAACAAACGAAATGGAAAACTATTAAACTGGAAAATGGGCAATCGCTTTAGTTTAATTATTCAAGAGTTTTATTGACACTTATTGCGAGATACTTCCAAACATTGTCTGGAGAGAAATGGCGATCGTTTGACAACAGTTTCGGCAGCATGCTGAAACTTTGCTCCACAGAGCTTGAAGATGCTCGGCTGTTTAATAATTTGGCATAAAGTTCGGGGCTAATGTTTGGCCGGGTCATTTCTGCAATGGATCCACAGCCCTGCTTCTGACACTATGGTACTAGTACAACTTCTACGGTTGTAGCCGATCGAACCTCTTTGTGCAAACCAACTGTTACATCATAGATAACATCGAGACAAAGGCATACGTCACAAAGCTCGTTGTTACACAATTCAAAGACAATACCAGAATTAAACTGAAATACTGTAGTTTCATAGCATATTTTTCAAAGCACACCTTTTACATTTTGCGCAAAAATTGATAAAAGTTTGCCGTAAAAAGTTGCAAGTAAAATCGAAAAAAGTTGCAAAAAGTGGCAAAATAAAATTTATGGAAACAGCTTAAAACATTGTACTATCTAAAGTCTGTGTGTTTCGGAAGCTGGCGGAAGCAGTAAAAAAAAGTTGCAAAAGTTGCAAAAACTTGCCCTAGTCATAATTGTATTTTCATCATCTGCCAATTTTGAATTGCCTGACTTTAAAAACGACAGTTTGGCCAGATGCAGTTGCTCATTCAAATTATTATTGTAAGTTCAGAAAAATACTTTATACTATATTTCATTTTATTTGAAAGTGATATTAGTCATTAGTTTTACCGTATTTTTAGTTTCCTGATAAGGGCGCTCTGCAAAACACCGAAAACGTTCGATTAAGTATGAAGTTAGCCTAGCTCAAAATAATAAACAGCCTAGCATGATCAATGGAGTGGTGTTTCTGAGTTGCGTTGCAATATGGTTACTGAAAATAACCTCTTTACCGAAACTATAGTTTTTTGATTCTTTACAAAATTGCTGGTAACCATGCTGTAACACAATTGTGACGCAATAATCCATCTTATCAACACGGTGCACATATTTTTATTTTTGCTTATTTTATATTTTTTGAGTGTTTCTCAAACCATGGGTTGCGACCCAACCCAAATTTGGGTCGTTAAACTTTTACGGACTTGTCGCGGAGTAGAAATTTACGCCTGCAGAATCGTTGCGTTGTTAGTGTGAATTTAAAGTATCCAATTTTCGTCCACTTTTGTGCGTTTTTTCATCTTTTCGTCCGCATTTTCATAGGTCCATATCCGCAACAATCAGACTGTCCCATACTGGACAAAAGTTTTATGAAAAAAAATTTTTTGATAAAGGGAATTTAGTTCGTTTTTGAAATATTGCTCTCATTGCTGTTTATACACAAAATTTTTGTATAAAATTTTTATCAATAAGTAATAATCTACTTAGTGCGGATGTAGAATTATAAAATTGCGGACGAAGAAGTGCATACTTTTTTGAGGAGAAGCAAAAACGTAACAGAAAGGACAAAAGCAATCAAAAAACTGATCCTGAGCAAATTCACCTTTAGTGATTATCAGAGGTGGAGTGCTCGAGTACGTCCTTAGCTTCGAGGTTGTCCTAGAGGACACATTTTGAAATCCTTGGCCTTGGCCTCAAAGCCTCAAGTCCTCAATATTGGCCTGTCCTCGGCTCGAGGACAGTACTATTTTTTGAATTGTTAAAATTCTGTGGAGCACTTAAAAAATTTTTTGAAAGACGTTTTTTTTTTGGAGATCGCCTGAAAAATTTTGAGAAAACTTTTTTTTTGGAGAGCACTTGTGCTTGTGTCCTTGGTCCTTGGCCTCTAGCATTCCTGTCCTAGGCCTCGAAAGGGTCTGTCCTCCGAAAGGCTGTCCTTGGCCTTGCCCTCGAGCCTTATGTACTCGACTCCATCTCTGGTGATTATGACGTGAAACAATATGTGAACAGCGAGCAACAACAGGAACGCTAAACGGGTTTCATTTCCTTCTTAACCAAGTCACTTAGAATATTTATTTTCACATACAATCGTTTATGCGTGTTTTGGATTTGATATGTGATAGGGGGGAGGGCCGGACAATTTAATGACTTCCTTTAAATGACTTCCAAATTTCAGCAATTTAATTCTTTCAAATAGCAATAAAAACATTTGAAATGGCATACAAGTGGCCCTAAAGTGGCTTTTTTTTGCCAAAAAAAATCATAAAAATTGTCAAGCGGTGGCTACGCTTCCAGATCGCCTTGGCCTCCGGGGGCTGAGAGTTCCACTTCCAGGCTCCCGTCTATGATACGCTTGAGTTGCATCAATAACTGCTTACTGAGCAGGCCTGGTTGCGCGTCTGTACGTAAAAACTTTTTTGTTGAAAGACGAGCTTGTCGCTATTATGTCAAACTGTCGTAACTGCAAATTCCTCAAAATTCGTTTTTTTCAATTTTTATTTTTCCCAACCAAAGCTGGGTGTTTTGGTCCAAATTTGGCAGCTCTAGCAGCTCTATATCTCCAGAGTTTAAATTCGTCAAACAGTCGTATATTGATTCTTATTGATTTAGTATTTTGGTAAAATGCAGTAAGTGCCACATACGACACTTTGCCATAAATATTATGGAGAGAAATTGCTACTTACGATAGTTTGCCAAATATTCTTTATGTCAAATTCTTACCAATTACTGTACTGTAATAATCACACAAAGCACGTTACAGAGTTGGAATTAATTTGACTAAAACGGAAACGGTATAATTCACAAGACTTGATTGAAACAATAGGAATTTGGAAATATCAAATTTTAAAAGCTTGAGTAAATGAAACAGCGCCAAAAATGGTACTTCTAAACCTTAGTTCGTTTACTTTGAAGACAGATTAACAATCCACAGCATTTTGTTTTAATTCCTATAATACTACCGCAATGATTTGAATTCATTTCGCGTGATTAAGTTTTCTTCAGGTATTTTGTTTTCTGTTTTTAAAATGGTAAATGACAAGTTAAAAACCGAAGACCTCTCCCTCGAAGGACAAACACAACAATTTTTAAATTTTAAACACTGTTTTTTGTTCAATTTACTACTTTAGGGCAAAAATGCACGGGCATCCCATAGTCATTTGGCGATATTTATAGTTCGGGTAAAATTAAAAAATATTTTAATGCAATAGGATTGAAGTTTAGGTTTATTAAGCAGTGCTGTAAATCGAGTCAGATTCGGGCCAGCTTCGGCTTAACGTTAACAAAATTTTGGGCCTGATACGAGCTTTGTGTTTTACGTAGCAATAAAAGCAATCAAACAACTTCAACAACTTAAAAAACGACTTTATTTTACCAATGCGATTTTTGCAACACAATTGTTATTATTGTATCACAATATATCAATAAGTTGTTATATTTAAAACTGAACAAACTTGTTATATTTAGTCCCAACAAGCTAAAATTAATTTTAATGAAAAGAAGCAATTGGCCGCATACGTTTTTACACCGAATTTAACTTTCTTACTTTTGAGGGCTGGTTAATATTTCAGGGCTGGACTCGGGATTATATTTTTGGGTTCGGGCCCGGACTAGTCGGCCCGTTTACAACTCCTTACAAAGTACAGTTAATTCACGTTATTAAATACTGAATAGTTATCATGGTCCTGGTTTCCATTACTGGTGGAGTTGAGCATTACAACTCTTCGTTTCATTTAAGTAAAAATCAGTAAAGTAAAAATCAGTTTTACTTAAGTAAAAATCAGTGCGTATCCCAGCGCTAACAAATTAAAATAGTGACAAAAGTGATCCCAACACTCCACTCGCGCTTTTCACTTAACTTTCCTTTTCCAGTTTCCACCCTAAATTTGCTTGTTTGAAACTAATGAAATTGCTGTGTGTTTGATAAATTCACTTTGAGGGAGGAAGCAATATCGATATTTTATAGGGTGTATGCAAAAGTACATACCAAATTCAATATAGACACTGCACTGTATTCACAAAATAACAAAAAATATTGAAGTTTGTTAGTGCATGTGCCATCCTATAGATTTCTCAATTTCTATCAAATTGGGCTATCCTTAAATTTTATTTGGTGCCCATTTTGTATTTATCATCTTTTTCTGCTTCGAAAGTGCTCATAATTTAATGGAACATTGCTAAAAAAGTACAATAAACACACTTCGTTAATAACATATGTCGTAACTTTTGTGATTTTTCCTTTTGGCAAACTGTCTTAAGTGCAAAAAATAATAATTAAACCAGAAATTAAACACATTGTTCAAAAACTAAAGCATCAAAAATGATTTTAAATGTTTAGGGGGTGATTACGTTGTATTAACAATATCAGGTTTTTGGAAAATAATACTGGTAATATGATCGGTAGACAAAAACATAAACTAAAAAACTTATTTTTTGATTTTCTGCGAAAGTAGCTTTTTGCACTTACGACAGTTTGACATAATAGCGACGAGCTGTTTCTGCTTTTTTCAACAACACTCAAGATTGTTTACATCACAGTTACTGCTGCAGATAGATTTTTTAAGCGATTATAGGCTGAAGTTCAAACAAGCAAAGAAACGCAACCGTATGTCTCTTTTTCGGATATGAATACATGATTTTTAAAATTGCACATAATTTGCAGCCGTGCAAGATCAGTTTTAAAGTGCAAAAGTTCAGTCTATTTTAGAGGCCCCTCAATATCGACTAGTTCCATCTCTTTGTTTGCTCTGGCGACAGCACTGATTTACATCACATGGTATCCATATAGCCTTGTGGCGGTTATCAGCTAAATCTTTTGGTTTACGAAAGGATTTCTCGGTTTACTACACTATCGACACCCTATTGACTAAAATAGCTTGCATAAAATGCGGAAAATGTGTGTCCAAAATTGCCTATAAAATGTGAGGTGGAAGAGGGTGCTATTTAAAAACAAAATGGGCAAAATACACAGTTGGCCAAATACAAAAACGGCTCATATAAACAAATTGACGTAATTTTTAATCGTAATGAGGTAATGTTTTAAAACTTTTACCATTACATTAAGGAATACCCCTATACTGTATACTGCGTAACTGTTTAACATTTTTACAACATTTTCCATAAAATCTCAAAGTTACACGCGTCTAAATATTGAGTATCCCAAACTGCAATCGCATAAACGTTACAACAGTAAATAAAAAAAAGCCAATCACAAAAAGCAGGCAATTGTTCGTTCATTCAATGTTTTTCACTGTTTTCTTAAATCACCAACCGTGCACTAGATCGAAACCCATTGATGGCGTTTTTGATAACCGCTTGAGCAATGCTTCCCTCTCTATAGCTTTTCAACTCCTTGGCGCTTTCAAATCTTCTTCAGTGAAAACTGAGTTTTAATTGAAACATGCATTTTAATCAAAAATTGAAGCTCTTAAGCTCGCTCTGGTTAATATCATTTGAATTTTTCAGCATGGTCATTTACCAGTCCTACAGCTTGCTAATCAAAAGTTTTCATTTGAAAAAAGTGGTTTATTAGCATCTAGAAAACGAATTTGTTACGTCACAATGAGTAGAAGCAACAAGAAAAAACTTTTAATTCCTTGTGTGCTTTCTAGACTTTAGGCCGGACCAAATAGCACGCAAACGATGAAAGCATAAAAATCTCTGGCCTGCAAATGTCAAAACATTACAAAAAAAAATGTTACCTGCCAGAAAAAGCTTAAACACATTCTGCAAAAAGAGCTTGCAATCTTGAAGTTTAAATAAACGTGATTTTATTACTTCTCTAAGAATTCAAATGTAAAATTTTAAACTATTACACTATGTATCTGTTTGTACGTTCGGTACAAAAATCACTATGCTATCACATCTGCAAAAGAAATTAAGGCAATTTGTTCAAGTGATAGCATAAAGATTCTTTGTGGCCAATTCTGGACAGTATTTAGCGCTTAAAGTATTCAGAAGTGATAAAAAGCTGTTGCCCAGATACCATCTTAAAAGAGTCTGAACATCCTGGTATTCACTTTTCTTTTTCAAAGTCGTTCTGAACGCCACCCACTCAACAAGTGTGCTATGAATCGCATAAAGCTTAGGCAAAAAAATGATAACATATTTACAACATGGACTTTTAAACATTGCTGCAGATTGGAAGCATCTTAACCCCACCCCCTCAACTTGATATCATTCCGTATGCTTTGTCTCTCAGTCTTCTCATGCAATTTGCCCAGAAGGGGTTTTAAGTGATAACAACATTTTACTGCAAAATGTGGCGTAGGGACGCGGTGCTTGCACCATCGATAATAGTTACAGCCCCGGTTTATTACGACTTAGCCAACACCCAATGCCAAAATGAGATTAACAACAGCAAGAAAATTCTAAGCCCAAAGGTTTAGAGCTAGGCATTAACGCTGTTTGATTGACAGTTAAAGGCGGTGAAGCATCCAGCCAATTCGAGTGGTTTACAATAGCTAAAATTGAACTATGTTTTTTGATATTTTTTGTTTTAATTTTGGGACTGCGGTTGCGAAGATGTTCAACAAATACAAAAAGATGTCCCTCCGAAAAAAGTTTTTGGAAACTCTGAGTTTTGTTTTTCCCGCCAAAACCACAGTAGGCCTAATGGTTTAGAGAACTGTGGTAGGCCTAATAGTTGAGAGATAGTTTATTTCTAAATAGTTTAGGCCTAATTAGGCCTAACTATCTCTAAACTATTAGGCCTGATAGTTTAGAGATAGTTAGGCCTAACAGTTTAATAAGATTACAGTAGGCCTAATAGTTTAGTGAACTGTGGTTTTGGCGGGAAGATCAAAACTCAGAGTTTCCAAAAACTTTTTTCTGGGGGACATCTTTTTGTATTTGTTGAATATCTTTGCAAACGCAGCCCCAAAATCAAAACAAAAAATATCAAAAATTATAGTTCAATTTTAGCTATTGTAAACCGCCGGAATTGGCTGGATGATTCACCGCCTTAAAGTTAAAAAATGAAAAAAAAAAATTCGAAAAAATGTATATGAAAATCGTCTTTTGCAAAAAAAAAGTAGAGCTTGCACAAAAAATCAGGCTACAGATTCGGAATCAGCCTCATAGCCCATTAAGAATCAATCACAAGTACTAATGCAGCAAATATTTAAAAAAATTGTTGACCCGTGTAAAGGATGGGGTCTGATTTCGAGTTTTATTGATCTTGTATTGATTCAACTTCCCATTATTTTAATATCCAGCTAATCGCAGTACAATTCTACGGGTTATTTTATTTGGAGACTATACTTCAATGTGCTTTCCATTTTTTTCCGCAAGATAGTTGAGCTTACGCTATTAACGCCATTTAGTATATCCTTTTTTAATAATCCAAATAAAAAAAAGTGTTAAAAAACAAATACATACCGTGCTAAATAGCTGAAGTATTATGATACTTCAACCAAAAAAGGAGCGTTTTGGTAGTTTTACTTACAAGTTTTTCCATGCGCTCATCATTCGCACCTTTAGACTCTGCTTCTGCTTGCAATGGTTTAACTGCAAACAAACTTGTGTAAGACAACACTTACTGTAAGTTACATGTATCCATAAACAACTTCAAAACGTTTATGTGTCAAATATAAGTTGAAACAGTGGAGGTCTTTGCACAGCTCCTGGCATTTTATTTTATGCATCTAGTAATTGTCATGATGCGTAACTTATGGTTTTGCTACGGGCCTATTGTAATCATTTACGTTTCCACTTAAGAACGCAAAGCAATGTGTTTACTTAAGATTTTACACTTAATGCTGAACACAAAATTTGGTAAAGATTGGTTTGAAGGTGAATCCCTGACGCTTTGAAAATAAATTCGCAAAATCACAATAATATCAAACATTTTTTAAAAAGATTAAAAAAAAGTTATAACTGTTTTAGCTGGACGTAAAATCTGTTCTATAACATCTTCCTTAATATCTCCTAGAGAAGACAACGTCCTCCAAACCCCCTGCTTGCGACCCCTTACAGCAGCGCGAAATTTTTCTCAAGAGGTTGAACATAGGTGCACAAACTAGGACCAGCATTGCAGCTTCCAGCTCTATCATCAGCTCCCTTCATCAGCGACACGGCAGCCCGTTTTATCCTGTGCATCTTTTGCAAACCAAGTCAAAGTGTGACCACTGCAAAGTGGCTGCATAACCTACTCTAAGTTAACATTAAGCGGTTTGCAGTCAGTTTTGGTTGCAATCAATTTGCAACGTCCGATCAGTTGTCGTGGACTCACCTTCTATAGTCACAATAAAGTTGAACACAATTCATTGGTCAGCTAACCCCAACTTTTATCAGCCTAGTGTTCCGTGCAAATATCCGGGTTAGGAGCTGCAATAAATTTGTGGAGGCAGGACGTCAGAGAATTAGATCTGCGCTAGTTCCTGCTCCCCTCAGCCTCATCCATCTCATCGGTTAGTAGCCATTAACTCAATCAGCTGCTGTTTTCCCTGTTTGATATTTATATTCGATACCACCTGGAGTTCTGAGTTGGACTTTATTTGACAAAATATTTTCACTTACTTGGAGGATTGCTAAGGGACGTAAAATAGTTGTTGACTATATCCGCGTGTGAGACTTGGCAATTATGATCTAAAAGAAAGGAAACTAATTACTTTTCCATGCTGTTTGAGTCCACCAAAAACTAATAATACGGTACTCGCAATAAAGTGTTTCAGATACTATCAAGTAGTTTAAACAGATCTCATAAAATAATTTGATAAGCGTCACGTTCTCGCTGATGCATTACCAGTACCGTTAATTTTCTTTTTTATCCTTATTATTAGTATTTTTTGAAATTCTTGAAAAACATTTGAAAAATGTTTCTAATTTTATTGAAAAATCAAGCTTCTGCTGAAGCGTATTAAGACTCATGTGCTGCAGTAGTTGATCATTTTTTCAACAAAGTCTTGAACTCAGCACTATTATATTGCGTTGCTTTCGAGTCTACTATTACGCTTTTTGAACGCAGTTATTTTGGTGAAAGAGTAACACTGTTTGATCTTCTTTGATTAGCAAATTTTTTGAGTTTTTGTAACATGAGTTTTTATGATTGATTCTGAATAATTATAATTCTGAATGATTAAGTTTAGTAACAACTTAAGGAGCATATATTGCAAAATACGATCTACAACTTTTATGCGCAGCTCGGATTAGGCACAGAACGATTATAAGCCGCCGATTATGCCTGGACTTTTTGGTGTCAGAGCTAAAATTTGTTTTTCTAAAAACTTTTTTTTGGAAAAATTTCAAATATATTTAAAAAAAAAAGCAAAAACAAATTTCTTTTCCAAAAAAAATTTTTGTTTCAAATAACAGTTTGAACAAAAAAACAGTTTTTTTTAATCGATAAACACATTTGCTTGTCTATGCAAATTTTGTAATGACGTCAAACAACTTATGACATGTTCATATAAAAATCACAGGGAGAGCACGAGCTAAATGCATGTACGACACATTGCTAAGTGAATAACACTTAACCAAAAATTAGCAGCAATTTCGAATCATTCAAATTCTTTTTTTAATTTAATGATTGTCAACCTAAAACTATAGGTTTTCGTGTTTCGACCAGTAACTTGGGCCATCTTCACGGCTAGCATTTAGAAGCATAAGTTATTCATCTATACAATTTGTTATTGTAATATACAGTGCGAATGAGCTATCGCGACGCGTTTCGACCTAGCTCAAAGGCCTCATCAAACGAAAAGAATAACACATATTTAAACATGCAATGATATAAAACTGCAACGAAGAATTTGAAATTTGGAAACAAAAATTAGCAGCAATTTAGAATCATTAAACTTTCAAACATGCAATAATATAAAACTGCATTTACCAAATTTGGAAATAAAAATTGCATCAATAAACACATCTGCTTTGTCTATGTAAATTTTATAATGACGTCAAATATGAACATGTCATAAGTTTTACATGAACATGTCATAAGTTGTTTGACGTCATTATAAAATTTGCATTGACAAAACAGCTGTGTTTATCGATGCAATTTTTATTTCCAAATTTGGTAATTGAATTTTTTTAAAGTTTTTTGTCAAATGCAATTTTTTTTTCAGACAAAAGTTAAAAAAACTTTTTCAAACAAAAAATTTTACAAAAGAATGGACGTACGCAATCTCCAGCTTGCAGTCTCAAATTTTGCGGCGCACGGGCACGAGTTGCTTGTGTAATCGTGACACACGCAGCAAGCCGCGTGATGTTTTATGGGTATGTTTTGTCTACCAAACAATGTAGTACAAAGCTTTTCAAAAGGAAAGGATTTGTCTCTCCGTGGATTCCTAATTATGGTCGTTACACCTTGTTGTGAATAAATAAAAAACGATGTTTAAATGGATTTTTTCAAAGTCCTTAAATAACACAAGTCATGCGGACGGGATTTGGCGCGAAATCATGGAGCTCAAAGTGGTTCCAAAATCGCGTTTTTGAGTCTGCAGGTACAACGTAGCGTTTGAATAAAATGCTTGGAAAAATGAAGTTTGAGAGTGTTGCTTGTTGATTTTATTTGTAAATTATGCCAAATGCTTCTCATATTTTCATTTTAGGTCAAGTTTTATTGTTACAAACGGATTAGAAGCGCAGCTGAAGGGCGCAAATCTGACATAGGTTTTTACGTTTTTTGACCTTAAACTAAAAATTAACTGGCTAAAAGAGAACCTTTAATCCAAATTGACAGTTTTATACGAATTTAGGTATTTTATTGTCAAAATTAAAGAATGTGACGTGGCAAAAAGACAATCCAAAGTGCCTTGTTAAGCCTTGCAGAAAGTAGCGTATAATCGCCTTAGGCAGTAGGCCCACTACAATAAGTTGTTTCAAAAAGTGTTCAACAGTGTTTGTTTAGTCTTTTATCGATTAGCTAATTGAGTTAATGCATTATGCAAGCCTTTCTTTCAAAGTAATTAAAAATTTACCCTGTTAACAGCTTCACGTCACAGGTTTGCATGAAGCCAGGTTACCAGTGGTCATCATGTTTTCAATAGTATAAATATTTAGCCACTGAACCAGCTGTTAAAAAAAAAACAGTAGATGGGCCTATTGTTAAAGGGGTTTTAAATTTCCAAGTGTTAATATGCTGGAGATTCCTAATATATCAGTATATATTGTTTTGCTGGTCTAGCTAGCCTAGTCTATATCAGGAACCATAGCTTACTGGTACAACCTCACAACAGTAACTTGCCCATGTCTGTGTAGCCTGAATTCAGATTTTGACGAGTTGATCAAGAAATTAAGTTTCTGTTGATTGTTGGAGGCTTGATGCACTATGCATAGGCGCGTAAATTAGATCACATTACGCCAGTAGCCTATCTTGTTAGGTACGCCACCAGTAACTGCACAATGTGCACATTGCAGAACACATATTGATGAATTATTCCTGAAGTGAAATAGGCAGAAGTAGTCAAATAGTTCACAAAGATATATTGCTGAATTTTCACATTTTGGGTTTATTTTTCTCTTTTTGGTTGTGGTTTTATTATGGCAGATAGGTACAGTAGTCAGAAGTTAAGTGCTAAGGCATAACACATAAAAATTTTGTTTAATTGTCAATATTTTCATTCTCAAGAAATTGTTTTCAGGAAGTTCCAAAAAATATTTTTAAAAAATGCTTTCTTCAATTTCAAGAAAGAACAAAAAATTGATTTGTTATCTCAACATGCTGAACCACATTGAATCATTACAATTTTGATCACAACCCCACATAACATTTTTTTTATAATAAACCTGTTAAATTGAGAACTTGCTGGTATTCACTTTGGTTTGAAGTGCATTGTTCTGTTTGTTAAGAGTTGTTAAGCTATATCGTGTTGTTTCTTATGTTGACAATTAGAAATAGAAGTAGACCATGATAGCTGTACTTAGTCTTTTCGCATGCCTAAATAAAGAGAATTAAATTAAATTGTCAGCTAATCTTTGTAATATTTTGCAGATAATTTGTGACGTATTGCATCCAGGGTGGAGTAGCTCACTCTTGTTGTAGTAATCAGTTAGTTAGCCTACTGTGTTATTCTTTCAAGGGCACTAATTCACCATCACTTTCACCTTAAAAATTTCAGCAAAAAAGTTACTGAAAAATTGATCAATGTGCCAATAAAAGCCTTTTGGCATTACAAAGTAAGTTAAATTTGCCTTTTAAATGAAGTAACTGTATCTAGAGTTGTTTAATATTAATAATTTTGTTTTGAAATTTCATATTGCATGATATCACAGCAGCAATTATTTGCAAGGTTGAAATAGCCTACATTAATGTGATGATGTACTGAAACAAAAATATTCAGGTTTTTCAGCTTTACCATCAAGAACTGTGAATTAGTAGTGAATTGTCTAGCCGTGTTTTATTGTCATTTTTTTATTAGACAGAAACAGTTTCAGTATAAGATGAGGTCTTTATTGTTGATCTGGAATTATTTAACCAATGCAGTAACTGCAGGGGAGGACAGTAATATTCCCCTAACTAACTTGTAAGCCAGAGATTATGTGAGCTCCAAATTTGGCATGGAGTTTGGTAGTCTGCCAAAGGTTAAGACTTTGAATTAATGACTTTTGGTTACAATGACTTAATTTTTTTTTAATGACCTATGATAAAAATCTACAAACTTACAAGTTATATATTACCTTACAACTGGAAAACAATTTTGTCATTATTTCAACCAATTTTCATCATGTGGTAATGTTTATGTTTCTAATGAACTTGCAATGTACATTTAATTATTGCAGTCGTAACATTCAGGTGTGTAACCAGAATTTTGCTGAGGGAAGGGGGCTTGAAGCCAAAGCTCAAATATGATTGCATTTTATAGATGGGAATTTGGGGGAGAACCCCAGCTACCAAAGGCTATGGGGGTTTGGGGGTAAAACCACCAGCCAGGAGATTTTTGTGATTTTTGAAAAAAATACCATTTAACCCATTTGGATGACATTTCCCACGTTTACAGTCTGCAGAGCAATTCTGAAGAACTAATTGCTAAGACTTGGAAGCCCTATGACTCTTCGACAGACTTAAATTACTTAACCTCTTCAGCTTCCCTTTGTTTCTTGGTTATTGTTAAATTACTTTTAAAAGCATAAAATTTCAGTAGTGTAACCAGGGAGGGCGACTCCCCCTCCCATTGGCATGCAGAGTATGCAAATTACCACGTTTTTAGTAGTTTTGAGACCAATTTTTGCACTAAAAGCAAAAATACCCCCTCCCCCATTGGCGTTGATAATGAGAATGCGACTACTTTGACTCTGGATTTGAAGAGAATTCGATCACAAAAATTGATTCCAGCCTGGGAAGACTTTTTTTGGAGGAATCTTCACCTAATTTCGGGCACAAAATTGTTCCGATTCCAAGTAAAAACCGTTTAGTTTGTTTCACACTTCCGAAACAGCCCCTTTCCCCCATTGCAAATTTCCTGCTACACCCCTGCGTATTTGGGTTAAGGAATGGGAGACTGAAGCTTTTTTAGTGCCTGGTTACGCCACCGGTATTGCTGAAATGATTTTCATTTTGTATACTTATTTTGTAGGAGGATATCTTGAAATGGATGTTAACAAAGAATTGTATGGAAGTTTTGCTCTCAACAAAACTTAACTTATCAGATGTTTCTTATATACAAGCAGAGCTCAAAAGCACCTTATCAGTTCTGGAACTCATTAGTCCAAATCAACCTCACGCACAAGAAGTTACTGTACAAAGAAGCAGAATATCAATTACTGTGTTGTCCTATATTCTTGAAGACAACTCTAAAAAACTACATGATATAGAGCTATTTCATTAATCTTGACTAACAGTAAAAGGCTGAATTTTAAACGTTTGTGAAGTAACGTGGCCAGAAGGGCGGGAGAGTAGGCAATAACCTGCCGACCAAAATACAGAATAAGGAAAATACCACGTTTTTTTTTAACTTTTGAGACTGTCTTTTGCACTGGAATATACTTAAAAATAGATTAAAACATATTTTGAAGCGTTTATTTAGGAGGGATAATTTGTCAAAAATAAAATTCATAAATCAGAAAAAAACTTTGAAAAATGGCCAAAAATTGTAATCAAGTTTGATCGCTCATTGAAAAATGCTTAACATAGGTTTCATCAAAAATTATATAAGCTCAGGTATAGGGGGGGGGGGGGGGGGAGCTATTCAGTATTAGTTAATTACATTTCACTGCTCTCAAACTGTCTTCCATTAACCTCCCTAATTATAGCTTTCTCTATAAAATATAGACGAAATAGATTACTGCTTGAGAGTTGTGTTGAACTACCGGCTTGAGATTTATGATTTACCAGGTTGTAAATACTAGAACAGAAATTTCAGCAATAGCTATTCCTCTCACATAGCCCATTTACGCTACTAGTATAGTCATGTTTTTGCCCTACTAATTTCTATGCAACGTTTTAATAGCATTAATTTTTATAAAAATAGACCTAAAATTAAGTTATTTTTGCCAAAAAAATACAAAATTTTTGAACGCTGCGGACTACGCCCCCAGACCCCTTAAACAGCATCCTTCCCCCCCCCCATTGCAGTTTTCTGGCTACGCGCCTGCGTTTGTGAATAGAGGCTTCTGTATATTGCTTTGTGATGAATTTATTTTGATGTTATAGTTTTGGAATAAAAAAATAAATACGATGAAAATTATTTTTATTAACCGTATGCATTGTTTTTGCTTCAAAACAAGCACGTACACTTACATTTTGCTTGTAAAAAAGTGTACTCTACATGTGAAAAGCGTAATTGATGTTTTCGAGTCTATTTGTTGCCTGTCACAAAAGCAAAGGCTCCGAATTGTTTTGTTTTGCTGACTTGCTGGATCGAGTTGCGAAAAAGCTTTGATTTGACTCGGCATAAAATCGAACTACCGGTGTACTAGCCTGTTGGTCGAACGGTAACGCTTTCGTCTCGAGAGCGGGAGGTTTAAGGTTCCAAATCCTTGGCTGTTCAAATCGGACGCAGTGTTGCCGACGGCTCGCAACCACTGTGACATTTCTTTGAAAGGAGCTGTGTTGCCCGGGCACAATGACGCAGAAATGGGCCCCGCAAACTCGTTACGCGCTTCAGCCTAATACCGTTGGTGTAATCAAATCTTACGCAGAATCCACGCTCTAATAGACCATGGTTTGTTTTTATTTACTAAATAAGCTAACACGCTGCACACATCGCTTGAGCGGGTTTACGGAAAATTTGTTCTTCAATCAAAAGCCAGGTCTCTGACTTGCTACGCAGAGGTTTTAGCGGGTACTAATGGGTTTGAAGGTTGAATTTTATCGGAACCCGGAAAAAGCACAATATCTCAATCAAATTATCGAGCGGTAACGCTTGCGTCTCAGAAAGGATACATCACAGGACGTGGTTCAAATCTCGGGCCGATCACATTTGATCTAATAACACGTCGAAAAGAATTATGTTTCCCGCAGGCGCATAAACGCAAATATAGGTCCCACAAACTCGTCACACGCTTGGACGCGATACAGCGAGTCAAATGAATTTTAAAAGTTTTAAAATTTACAGCAATAGGTCGTATGAAAAAACAAAATAAAATTAAAAAGTTACACTGGGACTGTGCGTATGTCTTAAATTGTGCTAAGATAAACACAAAAACTTAAAAATGTTTTTTTTTCTCGGCATCAATTACTTTATTGTATACGATGCATTAAAACATCCGCACAAGTTAGTTACGGTGAACCGTTGAAACACTGCTGTGCTGCGTATACGTAATAAGTTTATTTAACCGCCCCCGGAATGAAACTAATGGAATAAGCTCCCATTCTAAAGATAAGCGCAATAAGGCTGACATGAACTAAAATAAGCCCCATGTTCTTATAAAAAAAAAGTACAACACAAATCGATTTTGTTAGTTCTTGAATCAAAAGTTATGCCGGTAATGCAATCACAAAATTACCAGTAGGCCTACATATTTTTTACTTTTTGGCTCTGATTTCGATTTTAGCTCTTTAATAACTTTTTTTTTATGTATTTTTTTTAAAGCAGATTAAAAAAGTGTCAGAAAAAGAGAACAAGTAACATTTAAGTTGCGCATTTGCAATTTTGCAAAGCAAATTCCCCCCTCCAAGAAAAAAAATAGAACCAACTTGAGGCTAAAGACTCTTACATCAAACTCAAAATGTATGCCGCAATCAATTTTCTAAGAAAGTATTACCAAAATTAATAGAGAATATTTTTACAAGATACATGAGCAAAAATTAAACTATTTTAACCCTATCTGGACTGGGGGGGGCTACATGTGCACGCGCTTTTTTTAAACGCCTATTGTTTTAAAGCTACTTGAAGATAGTCGATCAGATTCCTTGACTTTTTAAGTTAATAAATTCTGCTTCCATTGATAAAAATTTAAAAATTTTTTACGAACTATAAAGCGAGTTATTAACTGTTGAAGTCAGTACATAGGTCAAGTTCTGGTTTTCGTAAATAAAGAGAATAGGCGAGAATGAGCCACGCATGCTTAACGACGCATATAGAAATTATGCGTTCTGAGTGAGTCATTGAAATTCTCGGCCGTCAGTCGAGTGCGGAATGGCAAGGCGCTATCAAGTGAGATCATCAATCAAACAAGCAAAGAATTTGTGTTTCCATATTACGGTCTTTCTGTCGCCTGGTCAAAGTTTCATCTTACTGTTTGTATTACAATTCGTGCGTACAAATTACAAAACCAACAAAATAAGTTCAATGTTACAGTTTTATTGTGCTTATTGTTATTGAGGTAACGCTTTTTGAATATGTTTGAAAAACAAAACCATAGTTTCGACTCAATGGGCCAATTATATCAAATTTTTCCTATTGCTGATTTATGTACTGCATATTGCACAAGTACGTGGTACAAATGGTACATACAGCAGATGCAAAGCTTGAGAGCTGCCAATCGAAAGGTAGTTGCTGGCTTCGAAAATGGTTTCTTTTATCGCGTTTCGATACATATTGGCTATTGCAATATTTACGCGGCATTTTAATCAAACAATTAATAGACAAATAAGCAACTTTGACCAGCTATGTCTTACGCCAAAAGCGTTTATATATTTTTTTCTTGTTAAAATGCTGTTGCCACTGCCGAAGTTGCGTTTTTTATATGCACTTATGCAAATTGTGTTTCAAATAGGTGGGTTTCAACTTTCAACATTGTATTTTTAATAACTTTATGATAAATTTGACTGCAAGATGGTTTCGATACAACGGTGGAAAAATTACAGTGCTTTTTTTTCTAAATTTTTCAAAAACGCGAGACAAGATTTAGATAAACTCTGCAATTGGGATAATGCCACTAAATTTAAAATAATGTGCATTTAATTGCAGTATATATATTTTTGCTGCTGCTGCGCAAAAATTGCGAAAATCAGGGCGCCACCAGAATTTTGCTAAGAGGGCTAAAACCCTCGGTTAAAATTGTCTGCATTCCAAAGTGGGGGTGTGGGAGCCTAGCCTACAGCTTCTTGAAGAGCCATCACAGCCCACAGCAAACGAAGTGGGTACTTGCCGAGAGTGAGGGGGCACTAAAATAAACTGAACTATTAAAATTGATCTCGCACAATTGAAAATTAAGTGCAATTCACAAAATATTGTGTTCATGTCTAAAAAAAAGGCATATAAGGCCGATAGAGTTTCTTAGCTTTTCGGTTCTGGTCCTTAATTGCTTGAAAAATTTATTTGCAATGGTCACTGTGACCTAAACAAGCTTGAGTATGCTCTAAAAACACAAAGAGCTAGCCATTAAAAAAAAAACTATTTTATCAGTCGACATCTGTACACTCCTACACACTAGTAAACATTTTGAACCAAGATTTTGCTAAAGGGGGAAAAGGAGCTTGAACCAAAAGTTGAAATTTTTTGTTTGATAAATGCATCAATTTCATGTCCAGCTAAGCAAAATGGTGCAATTCAAAGGCATCATAGACGGGGGTCTGGGGGTGAAGCTCTCAGCCGCTGGAAGATTTTTTTCATTTTTTGAGAAAAATAGCCATTTTAACGCCATTTAGATCCCATATTGCACGTTTTTAAAGCTATTTGAAAGAAATAAATTGCTAAGCTTTGGAAGCCAGTTGAAAAAATTAAATTATTCAGTCCATTCAGTCCTTGCTTTACTTACAGGTCAAGTCCAAAGCACATTAAAACGCCTGCATTTTAAGGTTAAAGTTACCAAGTGATTTGGCTAAGGGGAGGGGGAGAGAAGCCCTTGTTTGTACCACTATCCCTAAGCGTTTAGCGACCTGATGTGCATTCCGACCCATGGTTTGAGAAACACTGACTTTAGGCTAACAATTCTTTGAATTGCATATAATGCAAACGCTCGTGGTTTTGAAATTGATATGAATAGCCTAATTCATGACCTAATGGGTTCAGAGGTATAAACCGTGATTGCTAAAGCTGGTATTTGAAACTTGAACCACAATACTTTTAATATTCAAAAACATTAATTTACTGCTAGAGTGCAGATAAGATTGAACGTTACCATTCCTTTTTCACATAATAGTTAGTTGTCTTTTTGTAACGTGATGTTCTAAACAAGTATCTTTAGTGAACCAAAAGGGGGGGGCACAAGCAGCCGTTAGGAGGCATGGTTTGGCCACTTGGCAATATTTGTAATTTTCCAAAATAAGTATTAACGCTATTTCAATGACAATTCGCTCGTGTGTTGAGCCATAAGCAACTAATCTTGTAAAGATTTGGAAACTTTTTGACAAAATTATACTACCGATAGCCGATTCAGTTCCCTGTATACTTTTTTGTCAAAAGAAATGGTTCAAAGCACGTTTAAAAGCATGCATATTTGAATTAAATTTCCCAAGTGACTTGGATAAGGGTAAAGGCTTCAGCCCCCTTAGCCCCCACTGGTTACGTGGCCGCTACTGGTCAAAATATAGTAGAAATTCAAAGCCACAGCATTCAATTAAGATTAGAAACAAATTGTTACATACTACTGCAGCAAAGATTCGCTGTACATTACTTTGCGATAATTAGCAGTCCCATTGTCAAGGGAGAGTCTGGGGATTCACATAAGGTTTATTTTTCACCCCACCCAAATCTTACTTGCATTATAGTAAGGTAAAAGGAGCGAAAAATCAGTAAAAATCATTGACAGTCAGTTGCTTGATTGCATAATGCAGTATATGGCAAATATCCGCATACTTTTCAATTTTTAATTACATAATTAATCGACTGGTAGGCTACAAGCATGTCATTCATCGTTTGGTTAGACAGAACACAAAATTCCGTTTGTTTAAAAATTTAATACTGTACAACAACCTATACCGGCAATTTCTTTTTCTACTCACGTTGACAGTTCACTAACAAATCAACAAAGCTTTATCAAAAGCTTAGGCATTGGTAAGATAATGAACTTTTGAAGTAAAATGTATATGCGGCATTGCATAAGTTGACAACCAGTGGCCTATATAGCTTTGAAAATATGAAAAAAAAATTTTAAACCTAACGTGTTTGATGTTACTTAACAAATTGGGAGCTGTAGTTTTGAATAATATATTGCGCGATTTCGCTAAATCTAGTTGCATGGAATGCACGCATCAAGAATCACAAATATATTGTAGTTCGCAGAAACTTGCTGCTTTACATTTCAATAATAAAATAATTACAGCCCTAGCCGGGAAAAAGGAAGAGGCTTCAAATTCGTTTTTGTTATATTTATTTGGGAGGGGGCATAAATTTCTTTAAAAATTTAACTTAAAAATAACAGTAAAATAATTCGATCAAACATGGTCAAAGTTGATTGCTGACTAACAATGCTTAAGGTAAGCTAATCCAATAAGTGTTTATGTTTTAGGGGTGGCATGGGGGATACTCTGAGGTAAGTTGATAAAACTTGCTAGTTTTTCGAATAACAGATTTGTATCATGGCTAGAATTAAAATGAATAAAATTTTCTTATTACTATTTGAGGCATCGCTCTTTTAGCTTTTTTAGGCAGCCATTTAAATCATGCTTTGCATTCCTGTTATGTGCGGTCTCATAAGCAATAAATAATTTTAACCAAAATAGGCCTGAAATTGTTTTTTTGGTTTTTGCAAAAAACATCGCAAAATCTTTGAGCGCTGGGAGCAAAGGCCCCAAAACCCATTGTTTCCGGTAGCTGCGGCTTTAACCCTAAATTTCTAATAGCCTTAGGAATTTATTACCACTAAAACTTTTCATAATAACAAGAAGCGAATGCAAAACTTCTGCAAATTGCATTAGCAAAACAAAAATTATTTGTTTTAAAACCATGCAGTCACCAAAATGATCGAAAAGATATTGCTCTTCCTAAACTATCCTTCTGGCTACGTGTCTGATAATTAGAAGAACGGCTTGATGAGCTATAGTACGTTACAGCATAAAAGAAAATCAATTATTTTCTTTTTTTGATCTATTTGTGAACTGCAGAGTAGTACTGCTGGTTCCTCAGAGGCAAAGAAAATTATGTAAAAACTACCAACCGTATCAATTACCATCATTGTTGCAGATTATAAAATATACTGTAATTGTAGGTATATTAGTGGCGTACAACGGAGTGGAGGAAAAACCGCCAGGGAAACCATTGCCCCGGGGCGCAACAGCCATTCAGCACGATGAAAACCTTTTTGTTCGTTTGTCGTTTGTATTTCTAGCATAAAGCAGTCCCTTTTTAAAAACGAAACCTTATATTTTTGGTCTTCACGTATATTTCGCTTTCGCGGGCGGAAAAGGCAGTATGCGGACTTTCATCTCAAGCCAGATTTTTGTCTATTATCATGCATGTAGACGAAATACTTATTGCTAATGCACAACATTACAAACAGATCAGGGTAAACGAAGTTGTGGGGCCAAAACCACAAACTAAACTATTGGAAATGCTAAAGTTTGCGTACAAAAACTGATTTTTGCGGCCGCAAATTTTTAATTGTGCATATATGTAACTAGTTTAGTTGCGCATTTGCTGGTTGCTATGTTGCGTGGTTCGCTACTATAAGTCCTTATACACTATACAGCAGAGATGTACACGGAGTCGGATTCCGGATTGAGAATTTCCGGATTTTGCAAAATTTTCCGGTTTCGGATCCGGTTTTAGGATTTTAAATGTGCTGTACTTCTGGATCCGGATTTTTTGGATGTTGCATTTTTGCGTGAAAAAAAAAATTAGCAAATGAAAAATCCTTGTCAAAAAAAAAAAATGCAAGGCTGCTTTTCAAAAATGTTATCAGAACCAGTTCCGATTTTTTAATAATTACACAGCACTTAGTGGGGTAGGCCTAATTAAATGAAAGAAGTTACAGGAACCCCACCAGTTGGCTTTGCAAGTCTAGTTTCTCGGTAACAAAGCGTCCTATTAAGTATTAAAAGATTAATTTGAGATAAGTCATCAGTCAGTATCAGCTGTTAGCGTTCAGGTATTAGTAGTAAGACTATTACTAGTAGGTTACTACCGGTACCTATCGTACACTTGGGGTCTTCATCTGCGATGTGTGTTTAACATGATTGTGTCATTAGCTCATGATTCGTAATGAGTACCGTGACATGTCTTGTAGAAAAGATAAAGCTACCTTTTAAATCTGATATAGTGCGGTTTGGGTCAACTTCATTAGTTAAACCCAAGCTTTTATTTTCTTAGTTAAAAATGCATTTACATTACCATCATAAGCCCTAACCTGCTAACTGAAGTTCAAACCCTTGCAGCCATGGGAGTCGTATTGATAGACAAACTTGAGTGACAGTTTAGGTTGGTTTAAAACTAGAATTCTGGTTACTATTCTGTATTAGTGTTTGGTCATTAGGTTTACTTACCGGTACCCTTACTGGTGTGATTGCTGACAGCCAGTGATAGACGTTTCCCACCAATTCAGCAGCTTAGCATGCAGTTAGTGCCAGCAACAAAAAAGCATAACCTATCTGATTTGTTTAGCTCAAACAAATGCTGCAACTAAAAAGAGATGAATTTTCAGCTTTGTTATGAATCTGTTTTCCAGTTTGGTTGTGCAATTGTTTTGAGTTCCCAATAACATACTGAATGACTTTGTAAATCAGGTTTGCATTGTGTAGATTAAATTTATCAATAATGTTGATGAGCCCCAGTTACCGCTACGTGCAGTACTTAAATTGTAAAATTTTGCATGTGGGGACGCTTTTGCAGCTTGACCAAACGCATTTGGCAAGCGAAAGTACTTTAGGTCTTCGCTGAAAATTTAAGCGGTTTTCCGCCAAAATTAGGTAAAGAATTAGGTCTTTTTCATCTGATCATCCAGCGCTAAAATCTCGATGGAGGACACCTAAAAAAATCTAGATAGGGGGACGCTAACTCTCGATGGGGGGACGCGTCTCCCCATGTTTCCTCTACAATTTAGGTACTGGCTATATGTACTTTAAACATATCAGAATAATATGCAATATGATTATATACAAGCTTGCAATTACATGTCACAAACATATTATGTAATTCTTACAACCAGATTAGCCTGGTAACAATTTTAAAAATTTAATGAATTGCTGTAAGTGTTACGGAAATTAGTGTTAGTTTGCTTGTTTAACAGGTTTAGTGTAGGAAGGAATTTAATAGTTTAAGTGTGGATAGTGAACTACCAGTGCAGTGAAGCCTTAAAAATTAGTGTTTATAAACTGCTACCTTAGATATTATTTACATTCTTAAACTGTGAATAGAAAATTTCAAAATATTTACTATAAATTATGTGGCTTTTTTGTTTAATTTGCTTTTTATGAATAAATGAGAAAACACTCATGCATCTGCTGCATTGTCAATATCCCAGATCTGCCAGATTTTTTATACTATTGGTATGATTTTTTTTAAGAGTTATCCCTTATTTCTTTGCGGCATTGCATTTGACCATTTTCTTAAGAATGGGGCCTTCAAAGTGCTTGCAATATTAATGTGGATAATCTGTAGCTTTGGCTTCTTAAGATTTATTAATATAATTTTATTGGGATTAATAAGGCTTTATTGTAGAATTTTACCTTTTGTTGGTCATATATATATTGCTAGGTTCTGGGTTTGTATTGGTACCAAACCACTGGCACATCAAATGTGGGTAAACTAAATAAACAATGAACTGCATAGATAGTACCATATTGGTGAATACTTATTGTATACTGGTGTATATATAATTAGAGTGTTTCAGAGTTCCCCCTAACTTTTTGGCTAATCAGCGAGTGCCCAAATTTTCTTGAAACAACTGTGCCCAAAGGTCTAAAACGACATTTACGAGTATGTGCCCTAAATTTTGTACCAATTCGGTACTCAAGTATTCAAATGTCATATTTACACAAATTTGTTGAATTTTCTAAAGCTATGTTCATAACACCAATGTTGCCAAAAAAATATTTGCCCTTGTTCCAACAAATTGCTGATTTGCTGAAAAAAAACGGCTTAGTGGGAACACTGGAGTATCTACAAGATGATAAAATGTGTATTCATATGTTTGTATTTTCTCAAGGACAAGTTAATCTACTTAAAGTACATGACTTGTATGCTGGTATGTAGAGTATTCGAGTATCACTTTCTTTATACTAAATCCAAGTATACAAGGAGGGAGTATCATTTTTAGTAATGGTGTAACTAATATGTTTAAACATTGGGGGACCTTTATGCTTTGATGAGTTTGCATTTCTTAATTTTTCGGATTGGGATTCGGATAGCAAAAATGAATTTTGGATAAGGATTTGGATTCGGATGTTGATGAAAATTTCGGATTAGGATTCGGAGTCTCAAAGTGTGACTCCGTACATCTCTGCTATACAGTCTAGTGCAGAGGCCGCTCATGCCTATTTTGAAAGAGTAAGCTGCCAAACATATAAAAACATTTGGACTCCCGAAAGTCAACGTCGTAGATAAATTCAACTGCGACGAAAAAATGTGACTAAACGTATTACCAAAAATGACCTTTCCATGTCAATTGTAATCTACTTCGCAGTTACTATTGTGATTAATCAAAATTTATAGCTCATCTATTGTAATATCTCAAATCCAAAAGCGGTACGCCGAGACGCGGGCATTTTTTGAGACATTTAAATATCGAAAGCACATAACCACAAGCCGTTAAAGTTAGTAAAAAAATTTGAAAGAGGCGCATTTAAATTATTCATCTGACTATCAACAACCACATATTAACAATGTCATTTAACGCAATTGGGTCGCTATTTAAAAGCATAATAAAGTTCAGTCAAATTTGGATACAGCCGCGAAGTCCCCGTACATCACTTGCGATGTCACGTTCTAGCTTAGCGCATATCTTTCCACGACTCTACAGTCTGCACCATTCGCAGCATCCTACAACAGAACAAGATGTGATAAATTCAATAGTTCAATGCTTGCCATCCAAAAACACATTTTTACATTTCTCAACAAGCCAAAAAGCTACGCGAGCCGCAGCTTATTTTTGTCTATTTATCAAAACAGGGAGTGAAGATAGACTAGCTGTGACGTCACCGCGTACATTTTCAATGCGTTATAAAAGCTGCAAAGTGAGCAGTTTTTCTCAAGAGTTTCCAAAATTTTTTTTATATTAAAATAGCTATGAAAATTTGCGGTCAAGCGGGAGAGAGGGGGGGTAAAGATGATTAATTATTTACTGGTCGCTAAAGCTAAAAACCTCCAAAATAAAAATAAAAATATCATTAAAAATAGAAAAACGATCAGACGATGCAGGATATGCTGCTGTTTTTTCAGCTTCCATCGAGCCGCCCCTGGTTTAGTGCTTTGTTGTCAACAACTTCTCAAACTATTTTGAAGGTTTTATAAAATCCCAAATGAAGAGCAAAATAAAAGTATTCAATCACAATTTTGTTACTTTGTGGTTACCTTAGTGGGCGGAAAATATATATAGTACTGTGTGCAAAGAATTAACTACCCAGTATTCACAAACGTTTGGTAAAAATTTACCGCAAGTTTAATTGTTATGTTCCATCCTTGGCAGCGTTTGGAAAATAGCTAATATTTTATACGCTTCTACGCCTTAATATCACATATTATTAGATTTCCATTAATATAACACACTCAACGGTAACGCCTTTCTTTGAAAAGGGCCCTGAGTTATTTCCAAAAAATGGCCATTGTCTTTTCGCAAACTTTCTTCAGAAAGATTGCTCTGCATTTTTTTTTGTTGTTTCATTTTCCTGCGTGAATCAGTATATTTTTGTTTGCAGAAAAAACATCAAATTTTCAAATTGAGTCTATTTTCTTTCGTGGACTTGCAACGGCAGCACCAGAAATATTTTAGAATTTTTTCCGCAGCATTTTTTGGTAACTGCGAAAAATTCGGAATATCATGAAATTCGCTAAATCCCAATATTGAAGTTCCATCGGAGCATAATGCGTCAATATAGGTTGATCAAATCTTTTGTCACATTTCAGAAATAAGCCAGAAAAGTTTCGCCAACTTTTATGCAAATCGATAAGATTTTTACTAAACACGCATAATTGCTGGTTGGAATTGTTTCAAACTAATCATACAAACGTATTTTGATTTTCCACATTTTTACACTTGAGTGTTTGAATATTTAGCAGACTTTTTTTCATATAGGACGCGACTTAATTAACTGCAAATTATAACTGGTAATTATTTTTTTGTACAGTAAAATAAAAATGCTCGTTAATTTGATTGCTAATTCAATGTCATAATTATGTGCGAGTCAGGTGGTTTAGCCAAAAAGCTTTGGGTGTCATAAAAATGTTGTAATGAACAGTAGTGATGACGCTCGAGGAAAAACAAAATGATAACAGTAAAATTGCTTATTGAGATATTTTAGTCATGTTATTGAAGAGCTAGATTTTTGCTATGCCCTTTTGACTTGTTGAAAAAAATTACAGATGAGTCAAAAGTCAAAACGCTAAGGTGGTCTCGCGATAAAAGTTTTGCGTGTCATTGAGTCATTCAACCGCAACCTGTCGACGCGTAACCGCTCTTGTTTCTTTTTTCTCTTTTTTCTGAAAATAAGCTGATTTTGAGTGGGGTCACAAAAACTAATAATTTCTTAATTATCATAAAGTTTTTTTGGAATATCAAACTTTGGCAAAAAAGTGTATAAAATTCTTGGCACATTGATGTTTTTTTCGAAACTTTAACACGTGTATTTACAAAGATATAAGCGTTCAAACAGCGCGGTTAAGCTTGACCCCCCCCCCAGTTTTCTATGGTGACCAAAAAGCCCAGCCTTGAAACGGTTAATAGCATACTTCAGCGTTAAAAACAAAAATCGGCAAAATTTTGCACTACTTACTGAAATAATTTTAAAATTACGGCATTATTGTTTTTGCCATTAAAATGAAATTACGTTAATTTCATGCAGAATTGCGTCAAGTTTATAATGCAATTTAAATTTTGAAAAAATATCACGTTTGAGCAAAGTTATGCCATTTTTTGTAACAAATTTTGACCGTTTTCTATTATAAAAGATAGGAAAAACGGCAAATTTCGGAACCACTTTTGTCTCCATTGTCTGCTTAACAATGTAACGAATGATTCGCATAACTTGTACGGAGTTATACGGACTTTGGATTTTTTAAAGTTTAATCGTTACATCTTGGTATAAACTTTGTTAAATTCGTGCAGTTAACTTTTGCAAAATTTCATAAATACTTTTGAAGTTGTACAGAATTGTATGCTGCTCTAAATTATAGTTTTGCATTCGGAGTATTTTGAAAAGTGAGTTAAATTAGAAGTGGCTGCAGACTCGACAATTGTTTTTAACAATTTTTTATGCATATTGTCTAAAATAGTATAGTTCAAATTTATCACGCTCACAGCATTTCCTGCAGTAAAAATTTGGCATTGTTTCACTCGTAATGATTGTTTTCTGCACCCCAAAATCCAATTTGTAAGTTGTTAAAGACAATCTTAACCAACACATGCAAGTGAAGCAAGCGATTAAGTTATAGTTTGGTTCGGCTTTCCCCTATTACACGTTCGTTACGCGAACGAGACCAGCCAGAAAACGGAGTTTGCGCTCATTTCATTTGTGCTTCAAATTCGATCGGTTTTGCTAGTTTAGTTTATTGAGTGGGACAGATCAGTTCAACTTTGTCCCGGTACACAGCACGAGGACAAGGATAATTTGTTCACACACAAGTAGCGACTTTTTCATCTTACCTATTAATATTTTTCTCATAAATGTAAGCAAGATAAAAACCAAAAACAAACAAGTGTTTCAACGCAGCTCTGCTCTTCAACACTTTGAAGTATGTGCTAAAAATCGAATATCAAACTGTTCAAATTATCAATTTTCAAGTCTTCTCGAGTTGCCGAACACGGGTAATCGTACCCCCTCGCAATGACCCTTTGTTGCCAAGTCAGCCACGTGTTTTAAAAAAGACAATTTAAACAAGTTTTATTGGCAAGAATGAAAAAAATTAAGCGCCTGATTAAAAAGAGTGAAACAAGAAAAATTTAACAAGAACAAGACGAGGAAAACAAGCAAAAATGCCTTCATAGTAGCATCGAGAATGAGTGTTAAAACTGCTTACGGCTTCATTTAAGCGAAGTGAATTATTGAGGAAACACGGTAATGGCAGGCGTGACGGCTCAAACGTGAAGACGGCTCAAAATTGAGGAGTCCCTAAAGAGATAAAACCATGCATCACACCATATGTCAAAATATTTGTCTCTTGAATATTTACTCATAGCAAAAACAATTTACTTTCTAGCTTAAACCGTTCAAAAAATTGATTGTGGCAGGTCTGGTTTGGCGTACCCCAAATTACAGTACTTGCATGTCAAAATATTTGACTCTTGTATATCTTTACCAATATCAAAAATATTAGCTCTCCGACTAGCTTAAGCTATTTAAAAAAATCATTTTTAGGAGTCTAATTTGGGGTAAATTTTGAGGTGATAGGACCCCCAAACTATCACAAAATATTTGTCTCAAAAATATCTCTGATATCAAAAACAATTAGCTCTCCAGCTTAAGCAGTTCTAAAAATTGATTTTTTGAGAGTCCTGTTTGGTGAAAGGTTCTCAGAAGAGTTAGCACCAAAAAATTTCAGGACACATAATTGCGTTTGTAGCTGAACAATTTTGCTCACAAATATAGTTGTTGTATCTTGCCGTTTATGGTGCATGATTTTAGTATCTTGCCGTTTGTGATTTTGGTGTGTTGCCGCCAAGAACAAGAAGGTACATTATTTTAAAACAAAAAGGAAAAAAATCATCGAACCAAAAGTGAGTTGGTAGGAATGAAAGAATATCTTGAGATATAACCGTGTAGAGTATTTTTTTTTTGCTGTTTAAGTCGTTTTGAATGAAACCGTTTTTTACTCCAAACTTTTAGGACAGTCTTTGAGCCTAAATCCAAAGTCACGACTCTCGTGACCTATTGCTTTAAAGTTTGGTTTAAAAAAGCATCTTATTAATTTGAAACTATTGTTCGAATTTCATGTCGTTAGACTCAACCATTCTTGAGATAAAAGAAAAAGTATGATACTTCGCACTTATCAGAAGCAAAATGGCCAAATAAAAGCAATAGAACGCAGCCAAGGCAGCGTATTCATTGGTCATACCAAAAAATTTTGCTTTTTATGTGCTCAACCGCCTTTTTGATCCTTGTGTTGTAATTGACGCCGTTTTTGCGCTAAAAAATCTGATTCAAATTTGAATCGATTGAGGACAAAAGCGGCGCCAACTTGACATCTATGCTGTCTGTTTTTAAACTCAAAAAAGCAGACAAGATGATAATGATAAAAAAAAAGTTTGAAATCGGCACTATTCAGAAAAAATATTTTAGTCTAAAAAGTTTCGCGCTGTTTTGCCTAAAAACATTCAATCACATATTGAAAAGCAGAAAACTCTGACATACTCATGAAACAAACATTCACTAACAATATCATTTAACGATAAAGTAGAATTAGTAACGCTCTCAGAAACCCACGATTCAGTAACTTCAATAAAATAAGGATTCTAGTATGCAGCATACAAGCTTAATGAATAGATTTTGTTTAGGACACCCATAGCTTTTATCAACAAAAGGTTTGGAAAGTTACTGCTAATTGCTTTCTACATTTTTGATTAATTTTCGCTGCAAGGTGGATTCTAGAATTTTTCGTGAACATAGTATCACCGTGTCGTAATTGACCAAAACTATGGCTTTTATTCACTTTAAATTCTAGCTACATCTAAACGCACAAACGTAAATGATAATATTACGTAACAACTAACCTAAACTCGGAAACATAACAATATTAATAAACTCAAATTCTACGGTTGTAACTTAACAGTACATGCATCTGGCTATTCAACAACTAGTCAGTTTTGTAACACAGAAAAAGGCGTAACAGAAAACAGTATGCAAATTAACGGCTTTTGCGAGTACAGCGCTTTGCATCGTGCCTCTCTAATTACGCTACAGCACACTGTAGAAACAGTTGCTCTTCAGACAGCCAGATTTGACACAAGGTTACAACATTCTTCCCCCTATCAAAAAAAAAAAACAACAACAACACAATAAAGAAGAATATGCGCAAAACTCTAATCTATACGTCATACACATTATGGCCATATCGTTGAGGAGGTCTGCGTACTCGACCTGAACGCCTTGGAGGTGCAGGAGAGCGGTCAAAAGAAAGAGACGGAGATTCAGAAGTGACATAATTGTCTATGTGCAAGTTTTCTCCGGGCAGATTGGTACTTTCAACATCGTTTTGCTGCTTATCTTGAGAATCCACAGGTGATTTTGAGCTGGAACTGTTCGATGGCTGAGTGGTTTGACTAATGGCTGGACTGCCGCTAGTGTTTTCAATTGTTTGTGATGGGCAAGGGGCAAGATCCGAAATGGAAACACTAGATTCTCGGCCATCGGCAAAACGTACTCGGGCAAAATTGGGGTTGGTTTCCAGCAATTCTACCTCATCTACTAGAGGGTCACTCTTGATTCTTTCAAATCGCCGCACGAGAACGGGTCCCGGTTGAATAGGCCAAGATGGGAGAGATTTCCCGATCGTACTCCTTCTCGAAAACCCAAAGAATCGTTCATGGGAAGTGGCGTTTGTCGTAGTGCAGAGCAGGGATCGTACTGCGTGCAGAGCTTCAGGGAGAACAGTTTCCCACGATGAAATCTGCTGCTTGTGCGTTCGCAATAAGAGCATAATTGTTCTCCAAAGAGTTTGATTTATTCGTTCGCACCGGGCATTTCCGGTAGGGTGGTATGGGGTGCTAGTCATAGTAGCAATTCCTCTGCAGTTAAGATATTGCCTAAGCTCTTTAGAAATAAAAGCTGAACCTCTGTCACTATGTATACAAGCAGGAAAACCAAGCAAGCAAAACAATTGACTTAAACATTTGATCACCGTAGAAGAAGAAATGTTATTGCAGGCAAATGCGAACGGATAGCGGCTAAACTCGTCTACGACAATGAAAATGTAGTTGTTTCTCCCTGCAACTGGCCTTTTGAAATCCAATCTAACCCTCTCCCAAGGGCGCGTTGACTTGATCAATGGTTCTGGAGGTTTACTGTAATATGGTGCCTTGACTTCAGCACAAATGCTACAGTTGGTACAGACTTTCTTTACCTCTTCAACAGAATAGGGTAAGTTCTTACTTCTAATGAAGTGGGAAAGGCGCGAAATACCAGGGTGGCCCAGTTGTTCATGAATCTTGACAAGGTCTGGCTCGATAAGACCCAGGTAGGAAAGACGTGTCAAGGCATCAGGGGCATGATTGAGTTTACCTGGGCGATGATTTATCTCATAATCAAAATTTCCAAGTTCTGCTCGCCAAGTTTGAATTTTCATGTTTTTGATTTTACCTAATCAACGTGGGGCAAACATGAAGGAAACTGCTCTCTGATCGGTGATCAAAGTGAAATGTTTTCCATGCAGAAGGTAACTCCACTTTCGCACGGCATCCATGATTGCAACAGCTTCTCTCTCCACAGTGGAGTATCGCGCTTCAGATTTTGAAAAAGTCCTGGAGTGGAAAGCGACTGGTTGGCCTTTCTGGTTTAAGGTGGCAGCAAGGGCGTGCTCTGATGCATCACATTCAACCACAAAGGGTAGACGTTTTCGAATGCATGTAACACAAGCAGCCGCTATGTCACGGCGAAGAGAAGAGAAGTTCTGAGTAGCTTCAAAAGAAAGCGGAAAAGAAGAAGAAACTTTTGACTGAACTAACGGTCGAATCTTTGACGAGAAATCAGGAATCCAACGTGCATAATAGAAGAACATACCCTAAGCTCTTTGAAGCTCAGTTTTAGTTTGAGGTAGAGGCATTTCAAGAAGCGGTCGAAGTCGCTCAGGATCAGGTCTAATCTTGGCATGAGAAACACTATACCCCAACAATTTAATTTCTCTTTGATTGAAATTACATTTATCCTCGTTAAACGTTAATTTCTCATTTTTAGCAGCACTCAATAAAGCATTCAGTTTAGCGTCATGATCTACACTATCAACACCGCAAACAGTAGTATTATTGAGATATGCTACGTGTCACGTAACTGGTATTTTTCAATCAAAAAATCAATAAAACGCTGAAAAAAAGAGACTCCATTGGTCACACCAAATGGAAGGCGTGTATATTGGTACAGTTTGCCTTCGGCTTCAAATGCCGTGTAGGGTCGGTCCTCAGCATGGAATGGTAATTGGTAATATGCTGACTTTAAGTTCAAGGTACTGAAAACTGATGCTTGGGCAATTTTAGCAATTTGTTCGTCAATATTAGGCAGCGGGTATGCGTCCAACAATGTAAATCTATTATTAGTTTGAGAGTAATCCACGACCATCCGAGATTTGTGACGTTCATCAAGAGCTACAAGCACTTGAGCTCTCCAAGGAGAGAAGGATGGTTCAATTATACTATCTAATAACAACTTTCTTACCTCCGCTGCAATGAAACGTTTGTCACCTTCGTTGAATTTTCGAGACTTGGTGGCAATATCTTGCATGCGGGCTTCAAATTTTCGAACAAACGATCACAATTGGCTTCACAAGCCGCAACACCACAGACGGAATTTTTTCCAACAAATAAGGTCTCTCTCGGGCCTCCAAGCTTGATAACAACTTCTTTGTGCTAACGTAAAAAATCTTGGCCCAAGACATCATCTGCACAAAGTTCTGGCATGACACTAAGCATAGCATTGGAGTAGTCACGCCCTTGCAGCAAAAGATTGCTACAAACCCTGCCAACGACGCGTGCAGTAAGTTTATCAGAGGCCATGGAAACGCGAGACGGCCTTTTTTGTACTTCAAGTTGAGCGCTTCTAACAACGGCTTTGTTAACAAAGCTTTCAGACGCTCCAGTGTCCAATAAACTTTTGACAGGTAATCCAATTAAATCGGCCGTTATAATGGTGGAACTTTAACAAGATGGAGCACCAGCCGCAATAGACAGCAGCTGTAAATGTTCCGATTTGTTTTTTTTTTTTTTTTTTTTCTGCAGTAGCCATAGCAGATTTGGAGGATGTACTCCGGCATACTCGAGCGAAATGTCCTTCTTTGCCACAGTTGTTGCAAATTTTGTTTTTAGCTGGGCAGTGATCCCTTCCACCGGAGTGATAATTGCCTCCACAAAAATAACATTTTCTCCGTCGCTTTTGATCAGTATCTATCCGCATTGAGAATTTGCTATCAGCATCTTCCTTCAAGCTAGGTATCAAGGCAGACTTTACGGCTGACTTCTCCACGTAGAAACTTGACTGCTTTTGCGTTCGGTCCAGTAATTCAGCTTTGGTTACAGCATCTTGAAACGTGAGTTCATCTTCTTCTAACAACCGCTGACGGATAGCAGTGAAAGTGATTCCATGGATGAAAGCATCCCTAGTTAATTCGTTTCGATATTGTTCAGCAGAAACCGCTTGAAAGTTGCAGTTCCTGGCTAGTTGCTTCAGGGCGTGTACATACTCAGCAATACTCTCACCAGAGTTCTTCTGGGTACGACTCATCAGCAAGTGTCTTGCGAAGACAAGATTTTTTTGTTTATGGTAAGCATTGCGTAGTGCAGTTTCGGCGCTAGCATAGTGGGGAGCATCAGCCACCAAAGCGTAGATTCTATGGGAGAGAAAGTTTGTGAGTAAGCCAAGCTTGTTAATGCCTGCTCTATCAGGTTCTGGAGTAGCAGCTTCCACGGCAGTGAAGAAAGTGTCGAAAGTTTTCTTCCAGTAGTCATTAACTTTCATAGCTTCTGGCTCTTCAGGAAGTACTTCAAATTTACTAGGTTTCAGTAACTTATCCATAATAAAGTGAATAAAATTGTCGTAATTGACCAAAACCATAGCTTTTATTCACTTTAAACTCTAGCTACATCTAAACGCACAAACGCAAATGATAATATTACGTAACAACTAACCTAAACTCGGAAACACAACAATATTAGTAAACTCAAATTCTACGGTTGTAACTCAACAATACATGCATCTGGCTATTCAACATCTAGTCAGTTTTGTAACACAGAAAAAGGCGTAACAGAAAACAGTAGGCAAATTAACGGCTTTTGCGAGTACAGCGCTTTGCATCGTGCCTCTCTAATTACGCTACAGCACACTGTAGAAACAGTTACTCAGCTTCAAACAGCCAGGTTTAATACCAGATTACGACACAGTGTCTGCTAGAATTTTTAGACTAGGATAGCAGTGAAATACCGATCATATTTGCGGTAAATTGCAGTTCTAAATTGTGTTTTATTTGTAGTCATGGATTTCTTTTAGCTTATCTGAGCTGCGATATTATTTGCAGTGGTGTAAAAAGTACTCGAAAATTGTAATCAAGTAAAATTTACGTTACTGACGAAAAAACTACTTGAAGTAACGTACAAAGTACTGATTAAAAAAGTAATTGAGTAAAAGTAAAAAGTATTCGTCTTAAAAGTAGTCAAGTACAAGTATTTTTGAAAGTATTCATACAAAACAAACAAACTATTCAATCAACATATGGCAATTGCTCGACTATCTTCACACCACTGCCACATAGGCCTATAGCACTTGGTTTTCTAAGCCCTCATTCTCTCAACCAGTCATGAATTATTACTTTTCGCAAGTTTTTTGTGAATGTATTAAAGACAATTAATAAACAAAAAACAGCAAAACTTTGTCATTTGAAAATCATGCCATGCAGAATTTACGTGGAATCATTTTTTAAGTATTTGCTCAAATACTCATTCACTGTCATTGTTAAATTAAAATTGTTAAAATTTAAAAACACTGTGGACGTGTCTTATCAGTGTATAATAGTCTACTATATCTACAGGGGGGGGGTCAAAGGTTTTGCATTATAGCTATTTCCGTATATTTTGCGATAACCTTTTTTTGGATTAATTGATCAAAATTTTTGCACATTTTTTGACTTTATTTTATTTCAGGACACGTGAAGGTGGGCAGAAGCCCGATAAACATCAAGAGACTGAATCACACAAAACTACTGTAGATAGTCGATTTAGATAGTCAGGGTCTCTACTGGGACAAAATTGATCGTCATATTAAAATCATTTTGTAATTACATTGCACAATATATTACAGTACCGAACAATTATGTTTATTGAATATATGGTGTGTGATTGTTGGATTACTCTGTAAAATTTAGCAATAGAAACGTTTACCAATCATAGTATGAATTTTTAGCAAATTTATATCTTGACTGCTTCTTTCATGATTTAGTTTTGATAGAGTAAACATCTAATCCAGTATGCGATGAAGGGCAGACACCAAACAACGAACGTAAACAAAAACCATCTTGAGCTACTTGTCGCCATGCTGAATCTGATACGTGCGAGCACATGTAGAAAAAGGCTAGGCTACAGTCGCTTTCGTGGACTAATCTTTGACGCAGAGCTGCCAGCTGTAATAAGAGAAAAGACGACTAACTTAACTGAATTGAACAACGGCCAGTAGAAAAGTTGACCATTTTGACGAATTTTAGGTTCACGGCTCGCCACCGTTGAGACATTTCTTCGAAAGAAGCTGTGTTGCCCGGGCGCAATGACGCGGAGACGGGCCCCGCAAACTCGTTACATGCTTCAGCGTATTACAGCGAGTATAATGAAAAAAAAATTTAATCTTAGAATACTTTGTCCTTTTCTGAATCAAAATACCACTTAAGTAGCGTTACTTCATACTAAAACTAAGCAAGTAAAACTAAAAGTAGCTCCCAAAAAACTACTTAAAAAGTACTTGTTACTGAAAAAAAAAAAAAACTACTTGAGTAATCAACTCAAGTAAAAGTATTTCGTTATTTCACACCACTGAACACTTGAATTATTAACATTACGTTGCAATCAAAGGTGTAAAGCAGTGAAACTAGCTCTACTTCTGACATACTGGTAAGTAGCTTACTCAGGTAGAATTTAATTGTAACGAGTACTTTTAAAGTAATTTGGATACTATCTACTTTCACTTGCTTACTTTTAGCATGAAGTAACGTTACTTAAGTAGCATTTTAATTCAGAAAAGTACATAGTACTGTAGCTTGTAGTTTTAAATTAGAAGCTCAAATTCATCAAAATCGTTGATTTTTTTTACCGGAAATTGTTCAATTATAGTAAGCTAAGTTAGCAAAAGATTTTATGAAATGATTCCAAGTAAATGCTGCGTGACATGATTTCCAAATCTCACAGCTTTGCTCTTGCTCTTTTTAATTTGAATAGGCCTATAATAACAAAAACTTACATCAAATAAACAAAGGCCTAAACGAGGGAAGATATCACTTCAGAATTGATCTAAATAGATATTAGGCAGGGTACCGGTACTGTATCTGGTATGCGTGATAGGTAAAAGTTTGGGTTAGGGTTGGTGGTTGCATTTGGTGGCAGTATAGTAAAGTTGTTAAAAAAAGCATTTTTTTTTTTTGAAAAATCATGCTGCAAATGGCTTTTCCCGTTATATTATCCAGAAAATGATGTTAACCAATTTTCACAAAAAATTTTGATGGTTAAGGGGTGCGCAACTCGATTTTAGTCTATGACGTCATTAAAAAATATGAGAAAGTTTTTTTCGGAAAACACTGGCAAGTGACATATCAGCAGATGGAGAATGACCCCCGGAGTCGTAATTTGTTGATTGTTTTGGTTTATTGGCATTACGTAAAATTTATTTCAAAATTTTAAATCGATGACGTCATCATTTTTAGTTAAAAGTGCATCTTTGCACGCTTTATTAAGTATCGAATGGAAAATGATTACCTGGTTGCCTCTTTTCTATACAAAATAGCTTCGGTACCAATAATACCAGTCATGTACAATGTCTTTTCAGGCAATTTACTGATCATTGGGTGCTTAAATACTTGTCAATAATCACTAATCTTTTTGGGTACTTTTTTAGATTTAATATTAGCCTTTGAGTTGTACTGAAAACATAAATTATTTTACTGGATTGAGTAAATAGAAATGACTACCACAAGAAGCGGAACTGAAATTTGGTTGATTGGCAATCGTAAATCTGATCTTGATACCAGTTGCTTACCGACCAATGGTGAATTGGTGATGTCATGCGTTACTTTTTTCACATTTTTAAAAATCAAAATGCCACAGCAAGTGATCTTGTAAAGCAAACGATTGAAGCAGTGACCGAAATTTGGTTGAAATTTCTATGAAAAGTAGTTGGCTTCATTCAAAACAACTTCTGAAAATTTTTGAATCGCGGAAAAACCTTAAAAAGTTACAAGCGCAATAATAACACTGAAAGAAACAACAGAAAAAGATTTTGTGAAACTTTGGAAACATTATTCGTTCTTGCTGCTAAAGACGCTGAGCAACAAATTTCTGGTGATCGTTTAAGAGCCAAAAAATTTAAAAAGGAAGGTGTGGCTTTTTTGCATGACCAAAGAAACGCTCACAAAATACAGATGTCCACTTAGGATCATGAATGAAGGGAAAAATGACAGGGAAAACGTCAAACAGTCGAAACTGAAAATCTCAAAATAACATATGCCTTTTTTAGAAAAACATGAGCCTACCGCTTACGCAATTTATTTGCAAGACTCCTCCTCTCATTCTGAAATTTCAGGTGATGAATTCGGCTAGAGTTCAAGCAAACGCTTTTATTTACAATATGCTTCTACCTAAACCGTATCCGCGCAACTGCCAAGAAAAATTGCAATCCAAAACCCTAACTCAAGTAGGTGTCCACAAATCTTTACTTCTCTATCGTTGCTTCCATGATAGATACTTCTTCGGGAAACCGGAATGATTTTGTTCTTTCACCTAGCATCGGAAGATGCGCAAGATCATTTAACAGAAAAGCAACATCATATCAAAAATAAACCAAACCTTCGTCTCTACTCAGTGCCTGATTTGCACCAGTGTTGGAATCTAGTTTTCTTATCCCAAATAGTTTTCCGCTTTTATTGTCTGGTATTCCTCTTATCGCAACAGCAATATGTTCTTTAGATTCATTAGAGCTCTATATCATGATTTTTTCGTTCCAATAAACTACCATATGCTGAGAAGGGACAAGGTTTTGGTTTATTTGAAATAATATTGCTTTTCTATGGGAATATCTTGCTCGTCTTTCGATGCTAGGTGGAAGAACAAAATCATCCTTGTTTCCCAAAAAAGCGTCAATCATGGAAGCAACGACAGAAAAGTAAAGATTTGTGGACAAGCCTTCCATGTTAGCTACTTGAGTTAGGGTTTTGGATTGCAGTATTTGAAAATGTGAAAAAAGTAACGCATGACATCACCAATTCACCATTGGTCGGTAAGCAACTGGTATCAAGATCAGATTTACGATTGCCAATCAACCAAATTTCAGTTCCGCTTCTTGTGGTAGTCATTTCTATTTACTCAATCCAGTAAAATAATTTATGTTTTCAGTACAACTCAAAGGCTAATATTAAATCTAAAAAAGTACCCAAAAAGATTAGTGATTATTGACAAGTATTTAAGCACCCAATGATCAGTAAATTGCCTGAAAAGACATTGTACATGACTGGTATTATTGGTACCGAAGCTATTTTGTATAGAAAAGAGGCAACCAGGTAATCATTTTCCATTCGATACTTAATAAAGCGTGCAAAGATGCACTTTTAACTAAAAATGATGACGTCATCGATTTAAAATTTTGAAATAAATTTTACGTAATGCCAATAAACCAAAACAATCAACAAATTACGACTCCGGGGGTCATTCTCCATCTGCTGATATGTCACTTGCCAGTGTTTTCCGAAAAAAACTTTCTCATATTTTTTAATGACGTCATAGACTAAAATCGAGTTGCGCACCCCTTAACCATCAAAATTTTTTGTGAAAATTGGTTAACATCATTTTCTGGGATAATATAACGGGAAAAGCCATTTGCAGCATGATTTTTCAAAAAAAAAAAATGCTTTTTTGAACAACCTTACCCACAGCGTAGCCAAACTACAGTGAGGCATCGGCAGCCACTTCCAATTAATGCCAGAAAATAAATACTAGTTTTGCGAACACCCTATATGTTTCAATAATGACTTAATCTAGATTCACTTAAAGATGACATCACTTTGTGCATTATGGGAAGATTACGGGCTACTCTTCAAGATATTTGAACTTTAAATCTCAAGTTCAAAACCTATATCAATTACAGTAATTAATGAAAAAGTATAGGCAGTCGTTCTCAACTTTTTTTAGTATCAGAGCCAAATTTTTAACCTCAAAGCTGTAAGGAGCTGCATGCGAATAATGTAATTCGAAAAAGGATTCTTACAGCCAAAAACCCAAACCAAATTCATAGTACAACATCAAAAACGGCAAATAATAGTCGATCGGTAAGGGGTACCAAACCTTTGAGTTTTAGGCTGTCTCAATTTCCGAAAAATGTAAACCCTAAAACTAGGAAGCCGAACCCAATACTCTACACTGGAACTGAGATAAAAGCTTGCTCAACTGTAGAACTGGATATGGCCTTTGTACCAGAGCTGGGAACTAACTTTAAAATTTTAGGTTTTAAACTTTGTATTACTTTTGGCAGACACCTCTGATGATTCCGATTACCGGAGAAACAGATTGTAGAGTTTTAAATTTTTTGTTTTTGACGTGTCTTGTGTTATGTTATAATATACTTTTGCTTTAGTAGATTTTTTGACTACTCTACGTTCACCATCTCAGTTAGGTCTAGGAATGTTATATTGTAACCTACTGACCTTGGTCTGTTGATAGATTTAATAGCTCAACATGGTATTTACGTAGTGGTGAGAGTTAAAACAATTGAAATATTGTTTACCAAGATAATATTTTTGTAGTCGCTTCTTTCCAGGAACAACAGATCCTATTGAAAGTTACTATAGAAACACCTAGCAAGACATCATTATGCGCGTAACATCTGATATGACATTTACATGCCCTTTTTTGAATTGTCATAAAATTTACAGTCGGTTCGTCACTTTGCTAATACTCTGAAAATAGAGTGTTCTGCGTACACCCTCACCCTCTTGTTTCGCAATAACTAATTAATCTAAAATTTTGAACTTGTTATCTAAAGTTTCTGCATATCTTGTAATTTGCTACATGCAAATATTAGTTTGTCTGGCCGAATATTTTACGATTTATTCCGAAAACGTTCAAATTTCTTTCTAATGGCTACTTTTTTTTTGAAAATCTGCTTTTCTTTCTAATAAATTCATCTACAGTAAGACTAAAATGCTTCCAAGTTGATCAAATTCTTTCAAAATTTCTCATGCGTCTAGTTTATTTCTTTTCGCTTCTTTGTGATAAATTTCGTTGCTCTAGCAAGTGAAGAAACTGGTCTTTTTTTCATTTAATAAAATGAAAATGCTCCTCTCACACAAACTAACTTTTTTTTCTTTTCACCATCAAAGCAAAGAGAGAAAAAGAGTAAACGATAGCTCATTTTGCACATGATCGAGCCAAACGAAGCCCATGCGTCTGACATCACTTGATGTTGTTTGCTTTCAAAACTAAAAGCGATTTCAAACTTTTGTTTTCTTTTCGGAGCTGACAAATCTTGTATTGATCAATAATGGCTGGGCGCATGACGAAAATAAAACGCAGTTATAATGCAGAGGACTTAAAACAAGCCCTGTGCTTGTTTTAAAATCTCTCTAACAAATTATACATCCGAAACATAGCCGAAAAATCTGTTAAACTAGCATTCATAACGTTTTTATGTAACTCTCTTTTGGCTAAACTTCATAATGTTCATAGAAAAATACGTTTAAATAAATAAATGAAAAGTGGAATATCTTTAAAAAGCTTCGAAGATATGAACATTTTAATCCAAATAAATAATATTTTTTGGCCAGTTGATCGATCGGTAACGCGTTCGTCTTTGGAGCGGAAGATCTCAGGTTCAAGTCATGGACTGGCCAAATCGAACTCAGTGTT